>OY740791.1:43430951-43527080 GCA_963514005.1 Raja brachyura | reverse complement strand
AAGAGAAAAGAGCTGTTTAAGAAACATTTGGGGACAGGACCGGTTTAGAGGGATACGAGCCAAACGAGGCAGGATGATCTAGTGTGGCTGGGGCATGTTGGCCGGTGTGGGCAAGTTGGGCGGAAGGGCCCGTTTCCACACTATCACTCTATAACTCTCTGACACTGAGACGGAGAATGGAGAGAGAAGACAAAAGTGAGGGGAGGGAAAAAAGTAGAGAGAGCGAAGAGACACACACTACAAAATGCTCCAGCAATTCTGCACCTCCTTGCCTTCGTCTTCCGTCTCGACCCACCTTGGCAGTCCACGTTACCACTTGAAGGCGGGGGCGGTCCCCAGTGGAGGTCTCTCTACAAGGGAGTGGTTCCCCTTTACATTGGGGACCTGGGGTGGAGAGTGTTGCACAGAGCGGTGGCGTGTAATAAACTTTTGAGTCGGTTCACGGGCTCGCCGGCCGCCTGTACTTTCTGCGGCGAGGAAGAGACCGTGCTCCGTGTGTATATGGAGTGTGAGAGGTTGCTGACCCTGTACCAATATCTGAAGGGGTTGTTCCTCAAGTTCTGGTTGTATTTTATTCCCACGATCCTGGTGTTTGGACACAAGGCAGGGAGTGGGGAGAGCCGATCGGGCGGGGTGGGACCTCCATGTCGGTTTGCTCCTGGACCTGGCCAAGATGGCCATTCGCGGGTCCAGGCAGCAGGCGGTCGATGGTCACACCAGAGTCAGCTGCCTGCCCCTCTTCTGGGCTTATGTCCGTGCTCGCGCGTCCCTGGAGAGGAAACATGCAGTGTCCACAGGGACACTAGAGGCCTTCCGTCAACGCTGGGCCCCGCGTGGGGACGAGGGCATTGTAAATATTGATTGCACCGTTGTATTATAATGATTGCTTGATGTATTGTAACCTCTGAATGTACTTTTGATGTGCTGTACTATGCATTTTGCTGAAATGCATAGTACAGGGGGGGGGGGGGGGGGAGAGAGAGAGGAGAAAGAGAGAGAGAGAGAGAGAGAGAGAGAGAGGGTAAAACAAAAGGAAAAGAAAAAAGAGACAATGTGAAGGAAAGGGAAAGAAAGAAAAAACGGTAACGGACAGAGTGTGAAAAAAAGAGAAGGTGAAAAGAAAAAGAGAGAGCGAGAGAGAGAGAGAGAATTGGGGTGGGAGAGAATGTGTAGATTTACCATGATAGAAAGGATCACAGGGTCATGATTAGGGGTGAGCTAATGATTTAAACAGTGCTAAATGTTTTTGTGTAGGAGACGCGGGCTTGTTATATCATGGTGGAGTTCCCAGTGTCCTGCAAGGGCCTGTCCCACACCCTGGTACATGGCCCTGGAACACAGACTGGGACAAGGTCTGTGTCGATAAGGTGGGCAAATCACATAGATCTGGTGCAAGCGAAACAAATAGCAACATGTTGTGTGTGGGGGGGGGGGGGGGGGGGGGACCACCTGGTCTACTTGCCTTCGAAGATAAGACGCAAAGCGGGTCAGGCAGCATCTCTTGAAAACATGGATAGGTGCCATTACGGGTCAAAAGCCTTCTTTGCGGAAGCATTGGGTATAAGAGTCAGGCGATCATATTGCAGCCTGCATAGGACTCTGTAAACACCGACACACTCCCCGGGAACCCCCCCCCACCACCCCACCCCACCTGTATCCACCGATTACCTGCCCCTTCTGCAATCAGTCTGAAGAAGGTTCCTGACCTGAAACGTCACCTGCCCATGTTCCCCAGAGATGCTGCCTGGCCCACTCAGTTACTCCAGCACTTCGAGTCTTTTTTTCTATTCTGCATTACTGAGTATCCTGTCCGCTCTCAATCATTGATCACAGCTGCTACAGGAGTTGAACAATTAAATCGTGTCAAGCTTATGATTGCCACCAATATCCTGTGCTAACTTGAAAAACGTTTTTCAAATAAATACTGATTAACCTAGAAACGCAGAAAGTGCTGGAGTAACTCAGCGGGTCAGGCAGGCAGCATCTCTGGAGAACATGGATAGGTGCTGTTTCGGGTCACTTGGTGGTGGGAACAGGGGTCTGAAGAAGGGTCACTTATCAATGTTCAGGAGATGTGCAGGGCAAGTTTTACATAGGGTGGCGGGGGCCTGGAACACGCTGCCAGGGGTGGCGGTGGAAGCAGATATGATAGTCGATAGGCACATGAATATGCTGCCTGGCCCACTGAGTTACTCCAGCACTATGTGTGTCCTTTTGATATTCGACCTACAAAGTCCACGCCGACCCGTGCACTAGTTCTACCTTGCACGCTAGGGACAATTTACAGAAGCAAATGAACCTACCAACCCGCATGTCTTAGAGGCAGAAAGTGTTAGAGTAACTCAGCTGGTCGGACAGCATCTCTGGAGGAAAAGGATGGTTTAGTTTAACGATACAGCACGGAAACAAGCCCTTCGGCCCGCCGAGTCCGCACCGCCCAGCGATCCACCCACACACCAGCTCTATCCTGCACACGGGGAACAATTTACAATTTTTACCAAAGTTAATTAACCTACAAACGTTTAGAGTGTGGGAGGAAACCGGAGCGCCCGGAGAAAAACCACGCAGACACAGGGAGAAGGTACGAACTCCAGCACCTGTCGTAGCCAGGATTGAACCCAGGTCTCTGGCACTGTGAGGCATCAGCTCCACCGCTGCACCACTGTGCCATGTTTCCTACCTGACCGGTTGCATTGTGAATCCAGGCCAGCAGCAACGATAACATGAACCATTCCTTGCTTCTGTCCTTCATTGTGGAATCAGAGAACCATGCCACAACCCAGTCAAGTCTGCTTACACAGGAGGCTGTGAGGATTGAACAAACATCCTCCAAGATAAATAGAGACAGCGAGAAGGGGCAGGACTGCTGTCAGCCAATCAATGGCAGATGGCTAGGCATTAGCTGTGATCCAGCACAACAGTGTAACCCTTTCAGTTCATCAAACAAGTGAAGGGAAGTGCTGGAGTGACTCAGCGGGTCAGGCAGCATCCCTGGAGAAAAGCAATCGTTTTTGGGACAGGACCCTTCTTCGGGCCGAGAGTCAGGGAAGAGAGGAAACTAGAGGTATGAAAAGGTACAGAACAAATCGGAACTGGCACTGATGACCAAAGAGCCCACAATGGTCCACTGTTGGTTGTGGACGAGGTGATAACAAAGAGATACGAACAGTGAAACTAGCAGGATAGCCAGGGTGGGGGAGGGGCGGAGAGAGAGGGATGCAAGGGTTACTTGAAGTTAGAGAAATTAATGTTCATAGTGAAGATAGACACAAAAAGCTGGAGTGACTCAGTGGGACAGGCAGCAGCGCTGGAGAAAAGGAATGGGTGACGTTTCGGGTCGAGACCCTTCTTCCTCTATCTTCGGTTTAAACCAGCATCTGCTGACCCTTCTGACACACTTAATATTCATACTGTTGGGTTGTACCTCAAAGATTGAATGATTCAATGCTCCTTAATTGACTTATGCACTCGGGTGTAGTGAGATGTTTAGTTTTGCATATAGATCATTCAGCTGGCCTCACCTTGGCGGTACACAAGAGGTGCCATGTTTTTGGCGCTGATATAGGTGCATAAAGTCCATCGAACTGTTTAACCTTCTGCTTGAACCAGGCCCTGCCGCTGCACGTGGCAGCAAGCGCCCCCCCCCCCCGCCCCTCCTCCCCCAGCGGGGACCACTTTCGTTCACGGCGCTGACACACTCTGCGGGACCCCCTTGAAACGCACACACACACCCCGGGACCCCCTGTACATACAGGCACCCTCCCCACAACCCTCTGTAAACACACCCACACACACACCCCAGAACCCCCTGTAAACACACACACACACCCTGGGACTCACTGTAAACACACACACACCCCAGAACCCCCTGTAAACACACACACACACCCCGGGACTCACTGTAAACACACACACACACACACCTGGGACCCCCTGTACATACAGACACCCTCCCCACAACCCTCTGTAAACACACACACACACACACCCACCCACCCCGGGACCCCCTGTAAACACACACACACACACCCCGGGACCCCCTGTAAACAAACACACACACACACATACACACACCCCGGGACCCCCTGTAAAAAAACACACACACACACACACACACACACACACACACACACACACACACACACACACACACACACACACACACACACACACACACAAACAAACACCCCGGGACCCCCTGAAAAACACACACAATCACCCCGGGACCTCCTGTAAACACACACAATCACCCCGGGACCCCCTGTAAACACACACAATCACCCCGGGACCTCCTGTAAACACACACAATCACCCCGGGACTCACTGTAAACACTAACACACTCGACGGGACCCCCTGTGATGCTGATATCTTGCCTTTGAAGCCAGCGGGTAGAGCTGCTGCCTCACAGCACCAGAGACCTGGGTTTGACCCTGACCTGGCGTGCTGCCTGTGTGTGTGGAGTTTGCACGTTCTCCCTGCGACCGTGTGGGGTCCAGGTGCTCCGGTTTTCTCCCCCATTCTAAAGACGTGCGGGTTTATAGGTCAATTGTCCCTCTGTAACTTGCCCACAGTGTGCAGGAAGTGGATGAGAAAGTGGGATAACATAGAACTAGTATGAACGGGGTGATTGATGGTCGGTGGGCCGAAGGGCCTGTTCCCCTGCTACATCGCTAAACTAAAACTAAATACCAGGTTTCTCTGCTGCCGTTCCCCCTCCCCGATGCTGTTCTATTTCCATCTGCCTTTCAACTTTCCCTTAATCGCTCCCATTAACATCCTCCTTTGTCATCAGATTCCAGAACCTTCTGCCTTGATGTTCCTGCTTATTCAAAACACAAAGTGCTGAAGCGGGTCAAGCGGTATTGTAGAGGAAATAGGACGATGACCTTTCCTGAGCCCAACAGTCGTAGGAGCAGAATCAGGCCATTCGGCCCATCGAGTCTACTCTGCCATTCAATCATGGCTGATCTATCTTTTTCTCTCAACCCCATTCTCCTGCCTTCTGTCCGTAACCTTTGACACTCTTACTAATCAAGAACCTGTCAATCTTTGCTTTAAAAATACCCAAAGACTTGGCCTCCACCGCCATCTGTGGCAATGTATACCACAGATTCACCACCTTCTGGCTAAAGAAATTCCTCCTCATCTCCTTTCTAAAGGTAGGTCCTTGTGTTATGAGGCTGTGCCACTCTCCCACTAGTGAAAATATCCACTTCTTTCAGTATCCACTCATCCCAGTATATTGTATCACCAACCAGAGAGTGGTCCTGACCTCCCTTCAACCTCAATGGAGACCCTCAGACTATCTTTAATCGGACTTCCCTGTGCTTTATCTCACACTGACGTTATTCCCTTTATCCTGTATCTGTACACTGTGGATGGCTTGATTGTTATTATGTATAGTCTTTCCGCTGACTGGATAGCACTGAACAAAAGGTTTTTCACTGCACCTCAGTACACGTGACAATAATAAACCAAACTAAACTAAACTGAAAAGCTTTTGTTTGTCTGCTATCCAGTCAAAACAGACAATACATGATGGCAATCAAGCCGTCCACATTGTACAGATACAAGATAAAGGGAATAACATTTAACGCAAGTCCTATTAAAGATAGTCCGAGAGTCTACAATGAGGTAGATGGGAGATCAGGACCACTCTCCAGCTGGTGATAGGACGGTTCAGATGCCTGTCAACAGCTGGGAAGAAACTGTCCCCGAATCTGGAGGTGTGCGGTTCACACTTCTGTACCTCTTGCCTGATGGGAGAAGGGGGAGTGACCGGGGTGAGACTGGTCCTTGATTAAGTTGGTGGCATTACCGAGGCAGCGTGAAGTGTCGATGGAGTGAATGGAAGGGAGGTTGGTTTGTGTGATGGTCTGGGCTGCATCGACAATTCTCTGCATTTTCTTGGATGGAGCTGTTCCCGAATGTAATGACGGGCAGCAAAGACCTGCACTCTAGAACGAGCTGTGCTCTGAGACAAGTGATCGCAGTGTGGCTGTTGATCTGGCCGTTAGCCAGCCATCTGGAGTACTGGCCAAGTATGGACTGTTCACAGGTAGACAGATCCAAACCAGAATCAAATCCAGCCAGAAACTAATGTGTCGGACGGAATGTGGCCTCACCAACGTCTTGCACAACTGTGACAATAACATCCCAATTTCTATACTCAATGGGCACAAAATGGTGGTGTAGCTCAGCTGGGCAGGCAGCATCTCTGGAGAGAAGGAATGGGGATGTTTCGTCCTTCTATCCAGAGATGCTGCCTGTCCCGCTGAGTTACTCCAGCATTTTGTGTCTATCTCCAGGCAGAAACTAGACAGCCTCCTCTCTGGAGAATGATTTACGAGGATGTTGCCATGACTCTAGGGCCTGAGGTACAGGGAGAGGTTGAGCAGCCTGGAGTGCAGGAGGGGGAAGGGGAGGGGGTGATCTTATAGGGTTTAATTTAGTTTATTAGTATTGTCACCTGTACTAAGGTATAGTGAAAAGCTTGTTTTATTGTGTACAATCCAGTCAGTGGAAAGACTATACATGATTACAAACTATAGTCAGCGGTTGGGTTGACTATGACTTTATTCCTTGGAGCGCAGGAAGTTGAGGGGTGATCCTATGAGAGGTGTATAAAATCATGGGGGGAATAGATAAGGTGAGTGCACAGAGTCTTTTTCCCAGAATAGGGGAATCAAGATCCAGAGGACATAGGTTTAAGGTGAGGGAGGAAGAGATGGAGCAAATGTAAAGAGCCTTCTAACCGGGCAAATGAGACCCTCTTGGATAGGGCATCTTGGTCGGCATGGAAGAGTTGGGCCGAAGGGCCTACTTCCGAGGTGTGTGACCAGAGGGTGGTGAATCTGGGGAATTCATTGCCATAGTTGGAAGTGGAGGCCAAGTCTTTGGGTATTTTTAAAGCGGAGATTGATAGGTTCTTAATTAGTACAGGTGTCAGAGGTTACTGGGAGAAGGCAGGAGAATGGGGTTGAGAGGGAAAGATAGATCAGCCATGTTTGAATGGCGGAGGAGACACGACGGGCCTAACGGCTGAATTATGCTCCTATATTTTAAGGTCTTATGGACTCTATAACACTACGACAGGCATTAAGTGTTGGTCTTGTCATTAATGTCCTAATATAATGATTGGCTGAAGTTCTGTTGAGGAGTGACCTGAGTTGTGTTACAAGCTAAGAAAGCCACCTCAATCAGGCATCAACAAGTCCTGAGCGTTTCCTACCGAAACACAAGACAAAATATTGTTATTGGTAATGGTTTATTATTGTCATGTTTACTGAGGTACACTTTGTTTTGCACACTATCCAATCAGATCAGATAATACTATACATAAATACAATCAAGTCAAACTCAAGTACAATAGGAAGAGCAAAGGGGAAGATACAGAGTGCAGAATATAGTTCTCAGCATCGTAGTGCATCAGTTCCGGAGACAAAGTCCAATGTCCACAATGGGGTAGAGGTGAATCAGACAGTTCCCCAGCTGATGGAAGGACCGTTCAGAAGCCTGATAACAGAGGGGAAGAGTCTGGTGGTGTGCACTTTCAAGTTCCGTTTCTGTATAAAGGCACCTCATATTTTATGCTTTGTTGACTTACACGGTTTTGAAATAATGCTTAATTCAAAGTCAATTAGGTTTTGATATTAATCAATCAATTGTCTATTTAAGCTGTAGGTTTGAAATAACACCCTCAAATGGATGTCTATTTAAATGTTTAATTTTATATGTTTCAATTACATATTTGTGAACTGCTTGCTGCACTTCAGGAATATAATCCCGCGTAAAACACAAGATGCCTGTTCGTGACAATTAAACACTTCACTCTTTAGTGTTTAGCGATACAGCGCAGAATCAGGCCCTTCGGTCCACCGAGTCTGCACCGACCATCGACCACCCCTAGTCTGAAGAAGGGTCCTGACCCGAAATGTCACCAGTTCTTTTCTCCACAGATGCTGCCTGTCCAGCTGAGTTACTCCAGCACTTTGTGTCTACCTCTTACACTAAACGCTGAGAATTTAAAACATCGAGGTGTTGTTGGACTGGGACAAGGAGGTGTCAACATGGAGGACAGAGATTGGTGTATATATTCACACACATGTACACACTCACACATATACACACACACACACATATATATACACTCACATACATAAAAATACACACACACATGCACACATATATATACACACACACACAAAGCATATACTCGCACACATATACACACACATACATATTGACACACTTACATATATACACACATGCACATACATATATATATATATATACACACAGGCTCATGTGCATACATATATGTACACACACCCACACCCATGCTGTATATACACATTCACACGCAGTGTTTAATAGCCTGATGGTGGTAGGGAAGAAGCTGCTCCAGTTGTTGAACTTCTCTGAGTTGAGTTACTGCAACACTCTGTGTCCTTACTAATGTTGGCAGCTTTGTGTGAAAGAGTTAAACCAGGTTTGTGCTGAATAATCCCACATTCTCCATGCAGTCGGCACAGAAACGCACAGGGCTGCTGCTATTTGCATGACTTATTTGCAACTGATGTAGATGAAGCTCAGATCCAGAAACGTAGTCCCAATGTTTGTTTCAATTTGGGTTTAGATTCTAATATGATTTGCTGTCTTAAAACCACAGAGATCAGGGATTGATTCTGACTAAAGGTGCTGTCTGTATGTTTGTCTATGAAGAGAGTTTATACGTTCTCCTTGTGACCGCGTGGGTTTCCTCCAGGTGCTCCGGTTTCCTCCCACTCCCCAAAGACGTGCAGGCTGTAGGTTAATTGGCGCTCTGTAAATTGCCCCTCATGTGTGGGCGAGGGGTAGAATCCGGGGAGGGGGGATGATGGGAATGTGGGGAGAATAAAATGGGATTGGGGTAAATGTTCGTTTTGAGGGTCAGTGTGGACCCAGTGGGCCGAATGGCCTCAATGTTATGCTCTTTCTCTTTATGACACTCAACAGGCCAGGCGGCGTCTATGAAGAGAGAAACAGAATTAATGTTTGGAGACTCAAATGCTGAGGATTAAAAAAATCAAGGTATTGTTGGACTTTGGGACAAAGAGGTGTCAACATGGAGGGCAGAGGTGTATATACTCACACACCCACACACCCACACGTGTACACATACACACATATACACACACATAAATGCTCACACACACATATATATATATATATATACACACACATTCACACATATATATACATACACACTCATATATATATACATACACACACACAAAGCATATACAAGCACACACATATATATATATAGACACACTTACATATATACACACATGCACATATACACATATGCACATGTGCACACACAAAAACCATGTGCGGACGTGTCGCCGACGGACGAGAAGCTGAAGCAAAGAAGTGGAAGCCAACAACATGAATGGAAATGAAGCTAACCGAAATGGCGGGACGCCTAAATGCAAACTAACCAAAAGACTGCGTTGCCAAAAAAGCAAACTTACCGAATGGCCGTTCTGTCGAAACGCCACCTACCCGAAAGGTGGCGTCACCTCCAGGCCAAAGGACCGACTGCCGCTCAACAGAAACGTCCAATAACGGACTTGACGTTGCCGGGGAGTGGGACTTGTCAGCGATTGGTCCAGACCCCCGCATCCATCACATCACTGAGGAGGGATGAACATTGTCCCAAACCTCCGCACCACCCGACCCGCAGCCCGCGGAGCGTGGCCATGGGAGAGCGAGGGCTGTCCCGAGGAATGCGCACCTTCGGCTGTTTACAACTTGTTGCTTGGATTCAGATTGCCCAGTCACCTATGGCTTGTGTGGGAAAATGACCCCCACCCTCCCGTCTCCACCGTCATTTCGGTTCGTTCGCGTTTCGGCTTTGTTTCCATTCGGTTATTTGGCTTCCACCTCTTTACTTCGGCTTCTTGCCCGTCCACGCCACGTCCAGGTACCCACAAAAACACACACACATACATATATATACACACACACACACATATATACACACAGACACACGTGCACACATATATGTACACACACACACACGTATATACATACTGTATATATGCATTCATATGCAGTGTTTATTAGCCTGATGGTGCTAGGGAAGAAGCTGCTCCAGTTGTTGAACTTCTCTGAGTTGAGTTACTCCAACACTCTGTGTCCTTACTAATGTTGGCATTTTTGTGTGAAAGAGTTAAACCAGGTTTGTGCTGAATAATCCCACGTTCTCCATGCAGTCGGCACAGAAACACACAGGGCTGCTGCTATTTGCATGACTTATTTGCAACTGATGTAGATGAAGCTCAGATCCAGAAACTTAGTCTGAGTATTTGTTTTAATTTGGGTTTACATTTTAATATGATTTGATTATAATCTCTCATCAAGTGGGTCGGACAGGATGTAATTCCATAACGAGCTCCATGTTCTCAAAATAAATGGGTGGCACACTGGCGCAGCGGGTAGAGCTGCTGCCTCGCTGCGCCAGAGCCCCGAGTTCGATCCTAACCTTGGGTGCTGTCTGTGTGGAGTTTGTACGTTCTCCCTGTGACCATGTGGGTTTCCTCCGGGAGCTCCGGTTTCATTCCATGTCCCAAAGACTTGCGGGGTTGTAGGTTAAATGGCCCTCTGTAAATTGCCCCCCTGGTGTGTGAGGGGTGAATGGGAAAGAGTAACAACACATGATTAGTGTGAACGGGTGATCGATGGTGAGCATGGACTGGGTGGGCCGCAGGACCTGTTTCCATGCTGTATCTCTCTAAATTAAAATTTAAATAAAGTAAATTCTGTTGATATTGCAGAGTTGTAGATGTAGCCTCGTCCATCACGCAGACCAGACCAGACCATCGACTCCATCTATACTTCACGCTGCCTCGGGAAAGTAGTAAACATAATCACAGACTTGTCCCTGTCCCACCCTAGTCATTCCTTCTTCTCCCCGCTCCCGTCCAGCAGAAGGTACAGAAGCTTCAAAGTGCGCACCACCAGACCCAGGAACAGCTTCTTCCCCTCTATTATCAGGCTTTTGAACGGCCCTTCCATAAGCTAGGGTACTGTCTGATTCACCTCTACCCCATTGTGGACATTGGACTTTGGAACAATGCAGAGAACTATATTCTGCGCTCTGTATCTTCCCCTTTGCTCTACCTAATGTACTTGAGTTTGGCTCGATTGTATTTATGCATAGTTATCTGATCTGTTTGGATCGCAGGCAAAACTAAGCTGTGGGCACAAGGAAATGCTGGTTTACAAAAAAGACACAAAGTGCTGGAGTAACTCAGAGGGTCGGGCAGCATATCTGGAGAACATGGACAGGTGAGGTTTCGTGTCGGGACCCTGCACATTTTATGCCACTTCTACCCTTATTGCACACTTTTTTCGGTTAGTAAGGGTGTCAGGGGTTACGGGGAGAAGGCAGGAGAATGGAGTTGAGAGGGAAAGATAGACCAGCCATGATTGAATGGGGGAGTAGACTTGATGGGCCGTATGCTCCACCTAAACCTGCTCCTATGATTTATGAACTTTTTGTATTTTAATCTCTGGCCTTTGATCAACCCTTTTCATCGTACCTTGGTGCACTGACAATAATAACCCAAAATGTAAACCTGCAATGTACACCATGGATGGCTTGATTGTAATCATGTATACCTTTCTTTGACTGGTAGCAGCATGCAAATAAAAGCTTTTCACTGTACCTTGGTACACATGACAATAAACTAAACTAAAATGATACAATAAAACATTATTCATCCCTGGAGGGAAATTGGTTCTGCCGACTGTCACAACACACAAGGTGCACAAAAACATGAAATGAAAAATAAAAACAAAAAGAAAAAAGGCAGGCGACTGCTGGCTGGCGGCCGTGTGCACAGCGCCTTCACCAGAACAAATGAACAACCAAACGCAGGCTAATCTCCTGGGCAGAGGATACTAAATTAGGGTGCACTAGAGGACATTTTTTACTAACTGCACCAACTTTAACACAAGAGGAAGGAGACCACAATTTATCATGGGCAACTTCTAAAACAGAACCATCCTATCACCAACGAGTGAGTGGTCCTGACCTCCCATCTGCCTCGTTGGAGACCCTCGGACTATCTTTAATCGGACTTCACTGGACTTTATCTTGTACTAAACGTTATTCCCTTTATCCTGTATCTGTACACTGTGGACGGCTCGATTGTAATCTTGTACAGTCTTTCCGCTGACTGCATAGCACGCAACATTAAATATTTTCATTGTACCCTGGTACACATGACAATAAACTAAACCTTACTCGCTTTATCCTGCATCTGTACACGATTAACGGCTTGATTGTAATCATTTAGTCTTTCCGCTGGCTGGTTAGCACGCAACAAAATGCCTTTCACTGTACCTTGGCACACATGTTAATAAACTAAACTAACAAACTAATATTATTTGGGGTAGACACAAAATGCTGGAGTAACTCAGCGGGACAGGCAGCATCTCTGGAGAGACGGAATGGGTGACGTTTCAGGTCGAGACCCTTCTTCAGACTCTCGACCCGAAACATCAGCCATTCCTTCTCTCCAGAGATGCTGCCTGACCCGCTGAGTTACTCCAGCATTTTGTGTCTACCTTTGAGTTAAACCAGCATCCGCAGTTCTTTCCTACACATTATTTGTTACGGGGTCAGTTTGATCCTTACCCCATGACCGTAGCGTATTGGTCTGGTTGCCGTGACGATGTCCTATTCTACAGACCTGCTGTATACCACAGTTCATTGTTGTCAGGTGTGAGTGGGTGGGGACGGCTGATGGATGGGGGGGGGGGGCGGGGGTGGGAGAGGAGAGGGCCTCTATCTTCTTGCACCCCCCACCTGTAATCTTTGGCCTTGGGAAGTCATTATTGTCGTTGCACAAGACACGTTGGTGAAGCCGCATTTAGAGTATGGTGATCAGTTTTGGACACCACGTTGCAGGAAGGATGGAGAGGGTGTAGAGATGATTTACGAGGGTGTTGCCAGGACTTGATGGCCTGAGCTATTGGGAGAGGTTGGACAGGCTAGGACTTTATTCCCTGGAGCGTAGGAGGATAAGGGTTGATCTGATAGAGGCGTACAAAACATGAGAGGAATGGATCGGGTAGACGCACAAAGTCTCTTGCCCAGAGTAGGGGAATCGAGAACCAGAGGAACATAGGTTTAAGGTGAGGGGGCGGGTGAAATTTAATAGGAACTCGAGGGTAACTATTTTTACGCAAAGGTTGGTGGGTGTATGGAATAAGCTGATGGAAGAGGTAGTTGAGGCAGGCACTATCGTAATGTTTAAGTAACATTTGGACAGGTGCATGGATAGGAAAGGTTTAGAGGGATATAGGCCAAACACAGGCAGGTGGGACTAGTGTAGATGGGGCATGTTGGGCGGTGTGGGTAAGTTGGGCCGAAGGGCCTGTTTCCACGCTGTGCGACTCTATGAGGAAGAGGTCTATGACGTCCAGCTGAGGCTGGGTGTCGATCTCTCCCTCCCCCTCCTCATCCTCCTCATCAAAGCCCCCTCTCCACTCAGCAGGGGAGGGACGAGAGAGGGGCCGCAAGAGGGAGATGGGGGGAGACAAGGGGAGCGAAACTAAGGGAGGGAAGAGTGAGTGGTGCAAGGGTTGTGGGGGAGGAGAAACGCTTCGGGCACGTTAGCCGTCATCAATCGGAGCATTGAGTATAGGAGTTGGGAGGTCAAGTTGCAGTAATATAAGATGTTGGCGAGGTTGCATTTGGAGTATTCTGTTCCGTTTTGGGTACCATGTTATGGGAAAGAACATCAAGCTGGGAAGGATGCAGAGAAGATTTACAAGGATGTTGGCTGGACTCAAGGGCCTGAGCTACAGGGATAAAGCAATCATGGCTGATCTATCTTTCCCACGCAACTCTCCTGCCTTCTCGCCATGACCCCTGACGCCCTTCCTAATCAAGAACCAATCAATCTCTACCATAAAAATATCCATTGACTTGCTCTCCAGTCATCCGTGGCAATGAACTCCACGGACTTACCACCCTCTGACTAATGAAACTCCTCCTCATCTCCTTTCTGTCAGCACGTTCTTTTACTCTGAGGCTATGGAGACTCTTCCACTAGTGGAAACATCCTCTCCACATCCACTCTATCCAGGCCTTTCACCATTCGGTAAGTTTCAACGAGGTTCCCCCTCATCCTTCTAAACTCTATTCCTTGGAGTCCAGGATGATGAGGGGTGATCCTATAGAGATGTACAAAATTATTAGAGGAACGGGCAGGTTAAATTCACAGTCTTTGACCAAAAGTAGGGGAACCAAGCACCAGAGGACATAGGTTTAAGGTGAGGGCGGAAAGATTTACTACGAATCTGAGGGATAACTATTTTACACAAAGGGTGGTGGGTGTGTGGAATAAGCTGCTGGTATTTGAGACAGGGACTATTGTAATGTTTAAGAAACATTTAGACAGATACATGGATAGGAAAGGTTTAGAGGGATAAGGGCCAAAGTCAGTCGGGTGGGAGCATGGGACATATTGGTCGGTGTGGGCAAGTTGGGCCTAAGGGCTTTTTTCCACAATGTTTGACTCTATACTCTATAATAGGTAGAATAAAGGGGCAGAGTTCGGAACACAGTTCTCAGCATTGTAGCATCTCATGTAAGAGAGAGCGAGATCGTTTTTATTCCATTTAAGTTTAGTTTATTATTGTCATGTGAAAAGCTTTTGTTTGCTTTTGTTCTCAGCATTGTAGATTAAAATTAAAATTAAATTAATTTAAATGTGGTTCCCATTGTGGAGAACCGTGCCTCAGATGTTAATAGATTTGCAGCAACTGAAGAAGAATCCCATGTGTGTTTAATTTTAGCTGGAGGCAGGAGAGGGGAACTGCGTGTCCCCCACACACACACACGCGTTGATCTCCCTGAGGGCACACACACCACTTCCGTACGCTCACAGCCTGAACAAACTCTTGCAACATTCCCCGCTTTCCTGGAATCTGCGGGAACACGGGAATATTTGGTCCGATCTCATTAGAGGGAGGTGTTTAAGAAAGAACTGCAGATGCTTGAAAAATCGAAGGTCAGACAAAAAAATGTTGGAGAAACTCAGCAGGTGAGGCAGTATCTATGAAGAGAAGGAATAGGCAAAGTTTCGGGTCTCGACCCAAAACGTTGCCTATTCCTTATCTCCAGAGATGCTGCCTCGCCCTAAGTTTCTCCAGCATTTTGTGTCTAGCATTAGAGGGAGGAGTCTCTCACCAGAGTGGGAACTTTGTGTGTGTGTGTAGGTGTGTGTGAGAGTCTGTGTGTGTGCATTAATGTGTGTGAATGTCTGTATGTGTGTATATGAATATGTGTATTATTGTGTCTGTGTGAGTGTCTGTGTGTGAATGTCAGCCTGTGTGTCTGTGTGTGTGTATTTATACACCTCTATAAGATCACCCCCTATTCTCCTGCGCTCCAAGGAATAGAGTCCTCACCTGCCCAACCTCTACCTGTAGCTCAGACCCTCGAGTCCTGGCAACATCCTTGTAAATTTTCTCTGCACTTTTTCCAGCTTGACAACATCTAGTGTGGAATTGTTTGGAAACCAAGCACCAATCCGATGGGCTGTCTGATTCTAGGTGGTACAAAATTGCAAGAACCATGTGGAAAAATAGAAGTATATCGAATGAAACTCCCTCTGAAGCGAGTACAAATCTTGATCAAGCCAGGTCCCGGGGGCCTGAGCTACAGGGAGAGGTTGAGCAGGTTAGAACTTGATTCCTTGGATATCAGAAGGGATAATCTTTTATAGGGGATCTTATTGAAACATATATGATTGTTAAGGGTTTGGACACGCTAGAGGCAGGAAACATGCTCCCGATGTTGGGGGAGTCCAGAACCAGGGGCCACAGTTTAAGAATAAGGGGTAAGCCATTTAGAACGTAGACGAGGAAACACTTTTTCTCACAGAGAGATGTGAGTCTGTGGAATTCTCTTCCTCAGAGGGTAGTGGAGGCCAGTTCTCTGGATACTTTCAAGAGAGAGCTAGATAGGGCTCTTAAAGATGGCTGAGTCAGGGGATATGGGAAGAAGGCAGGAATGAGGTACTGATTGGGGATGATCAGCTATGATCACATTGAATGGCGGTGTTGGCTCAAAGGGCCAAAGGACTATTGTCTATTGTTTAAAATCATGAAGGGAATAGATCGGGTAAACGCACAGTCTTTGTCCAGAGGAGGGGAGTGTATAACAATTTTATCCATGAGATAACATTTTCTTCCAACTGAAATTTTTGCAGTGCTGTAAAAAGATATTTCCATTCTACTTGGTCAAATGCTTTTTCTGCATCTAATTAAATCAAATTATTAAACGAATGTCTCTTGGGTATAAACCCCTTTTTGATCCGAGTGTATTAATTTATTAACGTATTTACTTAATCCTCTTGCCAAAGTTTTCGCTAATATTTTCTGATCTGTATTTAACAGGGCAATAGCTCCTGGGTCTTCTAGATCTTTATCTTTTTTGGGTATAAGTGTGATAGTTGATTCAGCTAATGTTTGTGGTAACGTCTCTTCTTTAAATGCATATGTATAAAAGTTGTATAAACGCGGGGAAATTACCTCGTAAAATATTTTATAAAATTTGTTACTAAACCCGTCTGGTCCTGGTGTTTTGCCGTTCTTCAATGAATTGATTGTCTCTTCTATTTCTTTAATTGAATTCTGTGCTAATTCATCTCATTCCAGCGGATTAAGTGTTGGAAGTTTACAGTTATCGAGAAAGTTTGTAATATTTCTCCTTACTGTTGATGTTTTGGATGTATATAAATTTTGATAAAATTGGGCAAATCTTTAATTAATGTCTTTTGGAAGCGTTAACAATTCACCTTTATCTAATTTGATTTTTAGGATAGTCTGGTCCTTTTCAACTTTTCTCAACTGGCGTGCTAAACGTTTGTGTGGTTTGTCGCCGAATTCGAAATTTTCCTGTTTTGTAATTTGAAATAATCTGATAACGCTTGCAGATAGAATTTGGTTTATCTTAAATTTTAATATTGCTATCTTGTTCTGTTTATCTATAGTCAGATCTATCGCGTTTTTTAAATCAAGTTGTCTAATCTGTTCTCCTAATTGCAATTGTTCCGTCCTATTCTTTTTCTTTTGATATGCTTGATATGAAATGATAGAGCCTCTAATAAAAGCCTTAAAAGATTCCAATAATAACGAGGGCGAAATACCTGGGGTATCATTGGTCTCAAAAAAGAGTTCCATCTGTTGTTTTAAATATTTACAACAATCCGGGTTATTTAGTATTTTGAGGATTTAACCTCCAGAATGATTTTTTATTGAATATTCCTTCTAGTTTTAAGGAGAAGGTTAGCAGGGAATGATCGTAAATAGTACTATTATGGTATTTGGGATTAGTTGTGAAAGGTATTAATTTAGGGTCCACTAGAAAATAGTCAATACGTGTATAGGTTTTATGTACTGATGAGTAAAAGGAGTATTCTCTTCCGGATGGGTTTGCAATCCTCCATACGTCTGTTATATTTGTATTTCTTATATACGCATTTAAGAGTTCACTGGATTTTGATTTTGTATTATATATTTCGTTGTGAGGATTTATCCAAGTATTGATCCAAATCGCAATTGAAATCTCCCCCAATTATCAGGTTTTGCTGGGTGGAGTCTGAAATTATATTTAAGATTTTATTTAAAAATTGTGGGTTGTCAAAGTTAGGAGCATAGATATTTACCATAGTAAGTGGGGTAGAACATATCGCCCCAGAAACTATGACGTACCTCCCTTCTTTGTCTGCAATGGTGTTTTTATGTTTAAATAGTATGCCCTTACGGATTATAATTGCAGTGCCTCTAGATTTGGAGAGATAGGAGGAATGATATATTTGACCAATCCAATTAGCATTCAGCCTGGTCTGAGCTTGAGCTTTAAGATGCGTTTCTTGTAAAAATATTATGTCAGCATTAATTGATTTTAATTGGGCAAGAACCTTACCCCTTTTAATTGGCTCATTAGCGCCCCTAATATTCCAGCTACAAAAAGTCATTCCTCTAGTTTTCTTCAAAGGGTCGTCTTGCATTATAGCTTACATGGGTTACCTTGTTTCAGATGGTGCAACAAAATAACTCAACCTTCTGGGTGTTGGGTGGGTGCTCCCAATATCAGAACTCTGATGGTATGTCCCCCCAAAAAGCTGACTCTGTACTGTAAGTAGTTCATCTAATAGGTTGGACTAAGTAGGTATTTACTATTTAAATGCAGTATTTAAATTAAAAGAAAACATTTTTTGCTTATTAATAATCCTGTGTTAAACAGTGTCAAAGACTGTGAGATTGTGAGTAATTTCCTCCAAGAGGATTACATTTCTTAACTAGGTCTAAGTGGGTATTTACTATTTAAATACCCAATGTTAATTAACAAAATATCATACTTATTGGTATTCGTATCTTAAACTCATATTCGAGTGAAAACTATCTGGCTTGAAGGGGTTAAATCTCCGGACTGCCTGCCCGCCCAGCGAGTGCCACTCTCTCTCTCTCGTGCACTTCTCCCATCTCCAAGCTCCCTCGCCACTCTCTCGCTTTAGCCTGGCAGTTTCTGGAAACACCAACACCTCCCCCCACGAATAGATATTAAACATATTTTTGATATATACCGTTACATTGATCATTGGCTAGAGATCATAAATCTAGTAGCTATTAAGTATTGGCTTTAAAGAGGAACGAATTGGTATTAGGTATTAACATTAGGTTTTAGGTTAAAGTAAACGGTTTAGTAGTATTGTTAGTTTTTTATGTGTTAATAATAAAATTATTTATATAATTTGTTAGTAGATTATTATGTTCCCATCAGTTTAAATTGTTTTCTATGCTGTGTAATTCAAAAGTCTTGAACCTTCTCTTAGTAAACACGAGGGCCTTGAACAGTCTATCCGCTTCCATTCCAATCTATCACTGGTAAGAATGTCTAGACATTAGCACGTGCAAGGTTGTCGGCCATCTTATTTGCAACTTTTATATATCTTTTTATGTAAAAGAACATATTCTCCCAAACTACCCTTTATAAATATATATAAAAGGTGTACATTAAACAGTTTAGCCCATGGGTTCAGTAAGCATTCAGTAGCCCTGTTAATCAAATAGAGCCGTGGCATTCTACTTATCATTTAGAGTCCTTTTTTTAAGTCCTGGGTATATTTGAATGCGGCTTCTGGGTCAATAAAGAACTGCTCCAAGCCTTCATATGTGACCCTCAGTTTGGCGGGATACAGTATTCCATATTTCAGGTTTGGAATGTCTCCAAAAATCAGACGAGTCTTCGTAAAAAGGGCACGTTTCTTCACCACCTCTGCTGGATAATCTCTGAAGAATTTTATGTTTTCTCCTTCAAACATCAGGTTTTTTTCCATTGTCACTTTCTTCATGATGTCTTCAAGAACTGCTATGTCATTACATTTCAGGATAATCTGTCTTGGTGAAGCTCCAATCCCTGAGCATGCTCTCTGAATTC
Organism: Raja brachyura; assembly: GCA_963514005.1. The sequence goes on along the minus strand of OY740791.1, from coordinate 43,507,569 downwards.
GATGTGCCACATCAACTTTAGGACTCTCAGACAGATTAAATACCTGTTGAAGTATGAAGGTCTCGACCCGAAACGTCGCCTATCTCCTTCGCTCCTTAGATGCTGCTGCACCCGCTGAGTTTCTCCAGCTTTTTGTGTAACCCTCGATTCTCCAGCATCTGCAGTTCCTTCTTTAACACCTGTTGAAGTAAGTTGGCAGTGAAAACCCGAGGGTCTTTTCCAGTTTCCTTCCCTTCTTTCACTCCAACAATTCTTAAGTTTTGGCGTCTGGACCGGGCTTCCAGATCCAGGCATTTGTCAGTCATTCTGGCCAGTTGTCCAGAAACACGGTCGAGGTCTTCCTTCTGTCTTTGCGTTGTATCAGAGATGTCTGTAATTGTAGCTTCCAGACCTTTAATAGCTTTGTTTTGTTTTTTGAAGTAAGGAGAACAGGTTTCAACTTTTTGCTGAGATCTTCTTTGACCCGATTGATTTATTCTTGTAGATCGGTATTTACTTCTCCAATGCGATTCTGTAGAATATTGATTTTTCCACAAATTTCCTTATTCCCGACATCCATTCTTGTTTCTAACTTTCCCAGCTGAGTAGACAGCTGGGAAAGCTGATTAGTCAGAATCTCACCAAAGTCCTTTGCCATAGCTTGTCTTAAAGATTGCTCTTGTTCTTTTACTTTTTCTTCCAAAGTAGCAATAAATCTTTGTCCTACAGATTCCTCCTCAGATTCTTCAGCGGTTGTTTCCTCTGACTCTTGAGCGACCAGCAGTCTGGTTCTTGGTCTTGTCTGAGGTACAGCCGATAAATTCCGTTTATTCATTTTTAAATACCGGTATCCCGTTGGTGTGCGGCGATTTCTGATGACGTCAGGTATCTGCCAGCGAGTATTTTAAAATTGGTCCCGTTTTTTCTTTCAGGCTTTTTAACGTGTTTTAGCGCATTTCAGGAGCAGAGCTAAAGCGGGCGCCTGCTTCCTACTTCATGGCGCCACCGGAAGTTTACTTTAGATTAGTTTAGTTCATTGTCACATGAACCGAGGTACAGTGAAAGGTTATTTTGCTGTGTACTGTCCAGTCAGTGGAAAGACAATACATGATTACAATCGAGCAGTCCACAGTGCATAGATACAGGATAAAGGGTGATAGTGCAAGATAAAGTCCATGAGATTACATCCTGAAATATATGGGTACGAAACTAGAGAAACTGAAAATAAAATCTCCTTATATGCTGATGATGTTTTACTTTATATTACAAAACCGGAAATTAGTATTTTAAATTTATTAAATTTAATAACTGAATTTGGCTCGTTTTCAGGATATAGTATTAATTGGAACAAAAGTGAACTTATGCCAATAATGGTAAATAACCTACATATATTACAACAATATCCTTTTAAGATAGCAAAAGAAAAAATCAAATATCTTGGAATTCACGTAACAAAAAGATATGATTCTTTATTTAAATCTAATTTCCCACCCTTACTGAATAAATTACATAAGAATATTTTATATTGGAAAACATTACCTATTTCAATGTTAGGTGGAATTAATGCAATAAAAATGATTTTTCTTCCACAAATACTATATCTTTTCCATTGATACCAATATACCTTCCTAAATTTTTTTTTAAAAAGGTTGACTCCTTAGTCACCAATTTTATCTGGGAATATAAGAGCCATAGAATAAATAAAAAACACTTATGTAAATCAAAAATAAATGGAGGTCTAGCATTGCCAAATTTTATGTTTTATTACTGGGCAGTTAGTATTAAAAATATGAATTTTTGGCTGGATGCATTAGATAAACAACCAAATTGGTTAAAAATGGAAAAAGAAGATTGTTCACCTTTTGACATTAGCTCGATTTTATTCGCCAATGCTAAACTAGGTAAGAAAACCCTATAATAGAGAGTGGGATACGTATCTGGAAACAACTAAAGAAAACATTAAAATTGGAATGTATACCACTAGCTCTCTCCATTGTAAACAATGTTACATTTAAAGCTTCAATGATGGACAAAGGTTTTTCACAATGGAAAAACTATGGAATTAATAGGATGGGTGATCTTTACAGGGAAAACTCCATTCTTTCATTTCAAGAATTACAACAAATTTATGGATTACATCCAAAAGATTATTTTAGATATTTACAAATCAGAGACTACGTAAAATCAAACACATAGGAATTTAGAAATAGCAAGGCAGAAATTTTAGATGAATGTCTAAATAAACATCCAAATACAGAAAAATTGATATCATATATTTATAATATTCTATTGGAAAATGATGTACCAACGACAGAAACATATAGGCAATCATGGGAAAACGAATTAGGTCAAACAATTAGACCAGAAATATGGAATGAAAGTTTACAACATATACACCACTGTTCGTTAAATGTTAGACACACATTGATACAATTTAAAGTACTACATAGATTACATTATTCAAAATCAAAATTACATCGAATTTTTTCAAATATACCTGCCATATGCGATAAATGTCAACACTTAGAAGCTAATTTAACGCACTCATTCACAAACTGTATAAAAATTACTAACTTTTGGACAGAAATTTTTAAGATAATTTTGAATGTTGTTAATACAAATTTGGTTCCTGACTCAAAATTAATAATATTAGGAATATTAGAAACAGATCAATTAATAACAATGAATCAAATAATTTTTATCGACTACAGTTTAATAATTGGGAAAAAACTAACATTGAAATTTTGGAAAGGTCCTACATCCCCCACAATCAAAATGTGGATCACTGGAATGTCGGAGACACTTCATCTGGAAAGATTAAGACTTGTCCTTCTGGGCAAGTTGGATCAATTCAGAGGGATATGGTCTCCATTTATTGAATATTTAAAGGGTCAAAATGGTTCGGTACGAGAACCTGACTGAAGCCTAAACGAAGAAATAGATGAAGATTACATATTACATATAATAACCCATGGATATATCTCCAACTGCTTAATACTTCATTCATCTTTCTGAATCTCTATTTCTATTTTATTTTTCTCTTTTACTTCCTATCTATATTAAAAATGAAAAACTCATAGAAGTACAAATTAGAAATAATTGTTAATATTAATAATATTAAGAATGTATATGACATTTATATTCTTATCTTGATATGTACTTACTTCTAATAAAAATACTTAACAAAAAAAAAAGCAAGATAAAGTCCAGTAAAGTCCAACTTGGGTAGGGGAAATAAAGAACCAGAGGGCATAGGTTTCAGGTGAGAGGAGGAAGGATTTAATTGAAACCCGAGAAACAACCTCTTCACACAGACGGTGTGGGCTTTATGGAATGAGCTGCCGGAGGAGGAAGTTGAGGCAGGTGTGATCACAACATGGAAACGATATTTGGACAGGTGTGTGTAGGAACGAACTGCAGATGCTGGTTTAAACCGAAGATAGACACAAAATGCTGGAGTAATTCAGCGGGACATGCAACATCTCTGGAGAGAAGGACTGGGTGATGTTGCAGGTCAAGATCCTTCTGCAAACACAATGGGTACATGCATAGGAAAAATGTAGACATATATGGGCCAAATGCGGGCAGGTGGGACTAGTGTAGATGGGGAATGTTGGTCTGTGTGGGCAGGTTGGGCAGGTGGGGACGAGCTTTCATAGGCAATATGTGTGTTGGGCCAAAGGGCCTGTTCCCCTGCTATGCCACTCTCTAAGCCTTGATCTCAGGTACATGAACAGGAAGGGAGGTAATGGCTGAAAATTCAACTGGTTTAAAACATCGGTGACAGCCTAGTATGATTCCACGAGTTTCTCCAAGTTATGTCCTTCTTAACACTAATTTCTAGAATTGTGGAGTTTGTGGGACTCTTGGAGGAAGTTCCCCAAATGGTACAGGGGGCAAAGGTCACAGCACATCCATTGGCTCAATGTCATAGGTCATGGTGCTTCTGAGGTCACAGGTGACACTGACCTTGGGAGTCAGAGGTCGACACTCCTGACAGCAGAGGTCGTCACCTCTTAGATCTCAAGGTTTCGCCATCTGCGATGTCAAGGGTCACAACATCTCCAATGTAGAGTTCTTTCCCACTGTCAAAGGTCACGGCTCCTCTGACGTCAAGCAGATTCCAACCGTAGGTTTCACACTGACTCTGGGGTCAGGAGTCACATCCGTTCTGATATCACAGGTCACGGCCCCTGCGGTGTCAAAGGTCATGTACACGGCGATATCAGGGGTCAAGGCCCCTGTGATGTTAGGGTTCATAACCCAATGATGTTAGGGGTCACGGCCCCCAGGGTCAACCCTCCGGCCAGGCCTCCGTGTGGGGGGGTGACTTCCACACGCGGTAGACAATGAAGGACACGGCTGGCCCGAACATCAGGAGGCTCATCACCAAGATGGTGGCCAGGATGAGCAGCAGGATGGCCCAGACCTCCAGCACGTGGGGCGGGAGGGAGTCTCCCACCGGCCCACCCGTCGCTCCCGGCAGGGTCTGCTCCTCCATCACCACCTGTGGGGGGTGGGGGGGGGGGGGGGAGAAGGTTAGAAAGAGGCAGCCGGTTCCGACCCCACCATCTCCGCCCAATCATCTCCACCCTCCCCCACCCCAATAATCTCTACCATTTCCACCACTCCCACCCACCACAACATCTCCACCCACCCTTAACCATGTCCACCGAGATGCCTCCGAGATAGTTTCACAGCAGCTTGTAGTGGAACCTACCAGTGATAAGGCAAGTCTAGATTTTATTTCAAAGTCACGTGAGTGACTACGTGAAGAAGCCCGCCAGCCCGCATGCGCATCAATACGTCTAGCGCATGGCCGTAGTCGGAGCAGTTTTCGCACTGCTCTTCAAGGTAAGTCAATTTTCTCCGGGCCGCTCTATAGCATGCCCAAAGTAGCCACCGTGGAAGCTCCACTGGAGCTATAGTAAGTGCTTGCGCTGCAGTTTAAGCTCTCCAACGGGAGCAGGCGGCTGAAATTATAGGGCTTCTTTGCGGCTGTTGCCGTTATAGTCTGCAAGGCAGCAGACAGCCCAAATGGGAGACCGGCATAGGCTCCTTAGGAGCTGGGATTGCGGCTGTGCCATTATAGTCTGCATGGCAGCAGACGGCCCAAATGGGGACCTCCAGCTAGGTTAAGTGTTTACAGCTGCCGGCATCAGAGCTCCATACGGGAGCAGGCAGCCAGAGTCGGTAGCGTGGGGCTCTGTAAGGAGATGACATTCATAAATTGCGGCTGCTAGCAGCCAGGTCTATTTTTACTGCAGCAGATTTCCAGCAGCAGGTGAGTTTTAAAATAGCCGTGGCTTAGAGTTACCGCTTATGTAGCTCAGCCTGCCGGAGCACCGTACAAATTTAACAGTTCCTGCTACAGCTATGCTGCAGCAGCATATGGTGTATACTTTATTTTGGGCGGCTATAATAGAGTTGGCATCATCAGTGAGGTATATCCTTACCTGTTGCATTCGTTTGCAGCAGAAGATGATGAATGGGTTAAATTAGTTAGTGATTAACTGGCTCCCACCCTGAAGGCCTAACAACCCTTCAGGATCGTTCTGCCAATAGCATTCTAAAGTCGTGTTTTAATTCTTGGCAATATTATAAATATATCTTATCATGCCAACAAAGTTTATGTTTTAAAAGAGATAATTACAAAGGACATTTATTATCACGTACACCTATGGTGTGCTGGAATTGGGCTTGCCATTGCAGTCCGGAGCCCCTGGCTTGGGAAGCCTTGTTTGTGCTGCGCCTATCAGTCACCTGTGGGAGCTACACCAGGTGGCATCATGGTAATTTCCACTCATTAGAGGGTACTGTGGAAGCTTATTTTACAAAAGACTCCAACTATATGCATAATCAATAAAGTAGTCAAATCTCTAATTTTATAGGGATAGCTTTCTTTTAATCATATAAACGTCATTGCCTACAACAACACCTGGCAGGGTTGCAGTATTTCTCACACTCTGTCTGGTGTATGGAGGCCAGAGGCGCTCCAGTCCTTCCCTGTAATATTCTGTTGGCTCCGGAAGGGAGCAAGGACTCGGAGTCACTAGCAGGTACAGTCTGTTTGATAAATCATGATAACAACAGAGCACCGATCTGCAGCTAGTCTCGGTTCGGCTGCTAAAGGAAGCAGCCTGACAACCCCAAGTCGGGGCAAGTCTTGGGACATCTATAGCAGATGTGATTGGGCTTTATCCCAATTAGAACATCTGATGAATCAAATTATAACACAAGGAATGCTCCGTCTTATGAAGGCATGTCAGGCAGCAGCTCCTTGTTCAGGGTTGCAGATTTTCCTCCCACTCAGATGAAAGGAGTGGTGGAGATGGTGCCAAAGTATATGCACATATGCCTGAAGCAGCTCCTGGTTCAGGGTTGCAATTTTCCTCCCACTCGGTTGAACGTAGTGATGGAGGTGGTGCCAAAGTATATGCACACATACCTGAGGCAGCTCCTGGTTTAGGGTTCCATAAGTCCTCCCACTTGGATGTATGAAGTGATGGAGATGGAGCCATATATATTATGCTCTGTATTACGGAAGCATACACAGGCAGCTCAAGTCATATGCCTGTAGCTGCCCTGGTTTCAGGGTTCGTGTTTTCCTCCCACCCGAAAGGCTATCGGAGATGATGTCACAAAATATGCTCAGTATTACGAAAGCATGCACAGACTGTCCGAGGTATACGGATATGGCAACGCCTGGTTCAGGGTGCAATTTCTCACACTCTAAGAGAGTGTCAGAGATCAGTACGGACTGACTCCAAACATGAACCCGAACATGATTATGTGCCGGGATCCCATGCTTTAATGCACGATGTACGACAATCGCATGAGGAAAAGCTGTGTGCTCTTGCCTCTAACATTGTTTTCCCTCGGGGACGGATAAACCATTACAAGAGAAGTTGGCCAGCGGCTTCAGCTATCTAACAGAAATGACAAGCATGATGGACAAGGTCTGCAAATGGAACTTTGCTGAAGCTCCAACAAAAGAGATCGACCTGGGGTTAGAGATCTGGGGTTAGAGACCTGGGGATCGACCTGGGGTTACGCTGGTACGTAAGGTCTCGTTATTAACCTCCGTAAACTCCGAAATGGAATAGCCTAGTTGGGTTTTCACTGTCTCTGGGATAAGATCAGGTTGATGTAGAGACATTGGCAAGGTGCTTTGCACAGCAACCTTTGTAAAGTTCTAAGTAGGAACAATTTGGTTACCCTGGATAGGGGTAGACCATCATGGAACTGGCTGGCCATACGAGTCGTAGAGACCAGAGATGCACTGCTTCATCATCTATGAGAGGTTATCAGACTGCTCAATAGAATAAAGTAGTTGAAGTTTCTCAAACATATGGGTTATTTCTCCTCAGTTTGTGGAGTTACTGGTTCATTGGAATCATCATTTCCATGCTCTCTGGGACAGGTGGTTACCAGCAGGAAGCTCATCTGGCAGATAATATAACTTTATCTGACCTGCAGGTTCATGTTCTGAATCAACAATATATTCATATAGACTATAAGCTCTCATTACCAGTATTCCTCATTGAGTGGCTGGGTTGAAAAGATTGTGTTATGCACTCTGGCAACTTAGACATGTGGTTTCAGTCAAAGGACTGCGAGGTAATTCCTGATTCAGCCTTGCATTATACTAATCTCCACTCTGAAGGAAAACGCTATGAATTCACGGTGACTCTTGGTCAAGAATTGACAAGGAACTCGTATTCCCATATCCAAGGGAGACGGGTTTCAGCTCTAGTCATTAGCTGCTGATTATATATTATCAGCAACATGTATGAAGAATTAGATAATGCATCTTCCACGGGTAGGAAAGCCAAAAAAATTCCGACTGGAGGATCAACAGAGCAACAACGGTTCTGAGTGCAATCAGTGACAACTCATCCAAGGATGAGTGGTCTGGCCAAGGGCTAGAGGAGTATATTTCTTAAGATTACAGAAATATGGTGCAGGCCGAATTGCGTTAGCATTAGGCTAATCAAATTGTGGGTTTACTTACCCAATTTAAGATGGATGATTAGGTGACTGCAATTTAACTGACTCTCGAATTTAACTTAATCGATCTGGTGGTTGCATACTCTGTCATATCTATACACATAAGGCGCATATTCTGCTGTTTTAACAACAAAGCTAGTTGTGAAAGCCTGTGGTGCCCTTCTCAGATTAAAGGGCATTATGTCATCGAGTTTTAGATAAAATGCAAAGTTGCAACTCATAAAACTTATCGATTGTCGGCAGACATGTAATTTAACAGTAGCAGTTTGCCTATTCAATCACGCCATGATAGGCGGTTGAAGCAGTCGGTTATTTACTCAGTCACGAGTGACAGCTGTGACAGCCTGTCTTCTCAGGCAGCTAGCTCTGCACGATTGTATGAGAAGCTTGTGAACAACATATGTGAGTCCTTTTTATACGGAAGTAACAGAGGTTTGTGTGGCTTCCAGTTTGAGCCTAGAGAATCTTTATGGGACAGCACAATTGACATTGCTTGTGCTGCTTTATCATTTTCTGTAATACCAGAAGTAGAACATAGATGATTGGTTCTTCACCCACTATTCTCTAACGTTACGCAGGGTGTCTTTTATTTGACCACTCTAATAGCCTACACTCACTGTGATGTGCGATGTATATCAGTAAATTGTTATGCAACTATTCCAAAAAAAATTCCAAATGGGATCAGTATCTTAAGATGATTATGCTTTCAGCAGCTGATCTCAGCATAAAGAACACAGCCTTTACTCAATCTCTGGCTTAGTCTCCACATCATACTGACATAAGGGTAGCTTGTTATAGAAATCATCTCATAAGCAAATGTGCAGGATTACGTACATTTGAGGTTGACAGCATACCCACCAGAGCAGAGATCAGGGATGTCATTAGGGATACAAGTGCACTCAGTTGCGAGTGCCTATGAAATGGAACATAGTTATTTTGTTTCAATAGTCTCAAGATATTGCTGATGGCTCATTAGCAGCCAATACAATGGATTTCCCTTTCATCATGCAGCATGAGGATTACATAGTGCAGGTTAATAAATTATAAAATTTGATGGAATATGTCTGAATATTTGCAGATAGAATTATGCACATTGTTGCATAAGTTATTGTCTAAATCAACAATCTATTGGGACTACAGGCCAGTTTAGAGCAATGGCCATGTATGCAAGTTAGCATCGTGATATTAATAACTCATGTTTTTTCCTACCATTTATGGTTCATCTCTTTAAGTGTTTCACACACAGATTGTGTTACTGCATGAAACCGCAGAGCTTTGAAATCTTCACGTAGTCACACACGTGACTTCGAAATAAAATAGAAAGATTAAATGAGAAATTACCATTTGAAGTTTGATCTTTATTTTATGAGACGTTGAAGTGAGGGATTATGTGCCCTCCACCCAACCCTATTCTCATAAAGACCATTCGGTAGTTCTAGCCTTTCATCTTTCTATAGTTTAGGTCTGCAACTATTCTGTGGTTTCATACAGCTACTTTGAAGGTTGATGCGCATGCGGGCTGGCGGGCTTCTTCACGTAATCCCGCACTTCAACTTCTCATAAAATAAAGATCAAACTTCAAATGGTAGGTTCTCATTTAATCTTTCAATTAATGTTGTGCAATGAACCAAATTTAATAAGAGAACTTGAGGTAAAGGAACCAGTAGGAGGTCGTGACCAGAATATGATAAGATTTAACCAACAATTTGAAAGGGAGAAGGTGAAATTGGATGTGTCGGTATTACAGCTGAGCAAAGGGGACCTAATGAGGCATGAGGGAGGAGCTGGCAGAGATTGACTGGAAAGGGGCTTTAGTAGGAATGGCGGTACAGCGGCAATGGCAGGAATTTCTGCGGATAATTCGGAAGGTGCAGAATAATTTCATTCCAAAGAGGAAGAAAGATTCCAGGGGGAGAATAAGATGACCATGGCTGACAAGGGAGGTCAAGGACAACACAAAAGCAAAAGAGAAGGCATATAACATTGCAAAGATCAGTGGGAAGCCAGATGATTGGAATGTTTTTAAAGAACAAAAAAAGGTAACTAAAAGGAAAATACGGACAGAAAAGATGAAGTACGAATGTAAGCAAGACAATAATATAAAAGAGGATAGCAAGAGTTTCTATGGATATATGCCGAGTAAAAAAGAGGCAAGAAGAATGATGCAGGAGAGGTGATAATGCGAAATCAAGAAATGCCAGAGGAATTTAATAACTTTTTTGCATCAGTCTTCATAGTGGAAGACACCAACAGTATGCCTGTAATCCTAGAGAGTCAGGGGGTGGAAGTTGGTGGAGTGGCGATTACTAAGGACGAGGTGCTTGGAAAACTGGAAGGTCTGAGGGTGGATAAGTCACCTGGACCGGATGGACGGCACGCCAGGGATCTGAACTAGTTGGCCTCAGAGATTGTAGAGGCATTAGTTGTAATACTTCAAGAATCACTAGAGTTAGGAGTGGTTCCCGAAGATTGGAAAATTGCGAATATCACCCCACTGTACAAGAAGGACGCAAAGCAGAAGAGCGGAAACTATAGGCCGGTTAGCCTGATTTCAGTGGTTGGTAAGATTTTAGAGTCAATTATAAAGGATGAGCTTACGCAGTACTTAGAAGTTCACGATAAAATAGGCCGAAGTCTGCATGGTTTTGTGAAGGGAAGATGTTGCCTAACAAATCTGCTGGAGTTCTTTGAGGAAGTTAATAGCAGGACAGACAGAGAGGAGGTTGTAGATGTTGTTTACCTAGAATTTCAGAAGGCCTTCGATAAGGTGGCGCACCAGGCTGCTAGGGAAGATGAGAGCTCAGGGTATTGAAGGGAAGTTACTAGCATGGATAGCGGGTTGGCTGGATGGCAGAAGGCAAAGAGTTGCAATAAAAGATGCTGTTTCAGGTTGGCTGCCAGTGACTAGTGGAGTTCTGCAGGGGTCGGTGCTGGGGCCGCTTCTCTTCATGTTGTGTATTAATGATTTAGAAAAGGGGATTGAAGGCTTTGTGGCCAGATCATGCTAAGATAGGTAGAGGGGCAGGTAGTGTAGAGGAAGCAAGCACTCTGCAGAAGGAGTTAGACAGGTTAGGAGAGTGGGCAGAGAAGTGGCAGATGAAATTCAGTGTTGCAAAGTGCATTTTGATAATAAAAATAAAGGCGTAGATTATTTTCTAAATGGAGAGAGAATGCAGAAATCGGATGTGCAAAGGGACTTGGGAGAGCTGGTGCAGGACTCCCAAAAAGTTAATTTGCAAGTCGAATCGGTAGTGAGGTAAGCAGATTCAATGCTAGCATTTATATCAAGAGGACTGGAATATAAAAATAGAGATGGAATGCTGAGGCTCTAGTCAGGCCGCAATTGGAGAACTGTGAGCAAATTTAGGCCCCATATTGAGGAAGGATGTGCTGGCTCTGGAGAGGTCCAGAGGAGGTTTACAAGAATGATTCCAGGAATGAGTGGGTTACCATATGATGAGCATTTGACAGCACTGAGCCTGTACTCGCTGGAGTTTAGAAGGTTGAGGGGGGGACCTAATTGACACTTACAGAATAATGAAAAGTATAGATAGAAGGGATTTTAGAAAATCTTTTAGAAAAGAGGTGAGGAGGAAATTCTATAGTCGGAGGGTGGTGAATCTGTAGAACTCATTGCCACAGAGGGCTCTGGAGGCCGTCATTGGATATTTTAAGGCAATGATAGACAAATTCTTGATTAGAACGGAGGACAAGGGTTATGGGGCCAACGCAGGAAAATTGGATTATGAGGCAGAGATCAGCCATGATTGAATGGTGGAGTAGACTCGATGTGCGGAATGGCCGAATTCTATAAGAGGCTGTTCCACTGGCGGCGACCTAATTGGCCAGTTTAGAAGAGTTTAGGAGAGTTTTTAAAAATGTCATGTTGAAGACCCCCTTCGACCTCCTTCGACTATGCTTCGGGAAAATTGGGTACCGTATAGTGGAGAATGAAAACGACCTCCTTCGACCTTCCTTCGACCATGTTGAAGATTATCTACGACTACCTTCGACTACCCTCAATTACCTACGACTAACATGCCGACCTACTTCAACTAAACCTACGAGTAAAAAAAGTATCGATTTTTTCCATGGCAACCTTTTTTTAGTCGCGGGCATTTTTCAGCATGCTGAAAAATACGCCGCGAACTAGCTGAGGCCTCGTGTACGCGGGGACGACTCGAGCATCAAGGAGAGTTACAAAGACCTCCTAGGACCTCATGTCGACTATGCTGCGAGTATGAGTCGAGAGCAAACTCTTCTAAACTAGCCAATTACGTCGCCGCAGTGGGACAGCCCCTTAACTTGTGAACCATCCTTCACCCCGATAACAGCCCTCCAACCCGGAGGATCACAGGAGCAGGTGGAGCACTCAAGCCTATCCCACTCCTCAAAAGCCTCCACATCCTCAAAAGGTTGAGGGGTAATCAATCATAGAGGTGCATCAAATCATGAGGGGAATAGATAGGGTGAATGCACCGCCTCTTTTACCCAGAGTAGGGGAGTCAGGAACCAGATGGCATAGGTTTAAGTTGAGAGAATAAGGGGCAAGTCTTTCACACAGAGGGTGATGGGTGCCCGGGATGCACTGCCAGGGGTGGTGGTGGAGGCTGATACAAAGTGGTGTTCAAGAGGCTTTTAAATAGTCACATAGGAATGGATGGATATGGATCACGTGCAGGCAGAGATCAGTTTATCTTGGTATCATGTTCGGCATGGATTAGTGTCATAGAGTGATACAGTGTGGACACAGGCCCTTTGGCCCAACTTGCCCACACTGGCAAACATATCCAAGCTACACTAGTCCCACCTGCCTGTGCTCGATCCATAACCAAACCTGTCTTATCCATGTTTAAGAAGGAACTGCAGATGCTGGAAAATCGAAGGTAGACAAAAATGCTGGAGAAACTCAGCGGGTGAGGCAGCATCTATGGAGCGAAGGAAATATTTCCTTCACTCCATAGATGCTGCCTCACCCTTTGAGTTTCTCCAGCATTTTTGTCTACCTGTCTTATCCATGCTGTTCCACGACCCACGATGGGGTTACGTTCTGATAAACCCATTGAAAACCGAAAATATCGCAAGTCGAAAACGCATTGCGGTATATATTGCGATCACGTGACTGCAAGTGATGTGCAGCTCACTGCTGTTGCCGACCGTTTGGCGATCATAATGTCGAAATATCGCAAGTCGAAGCATCGTAAATCGGGGAGCACCTGTACCAGTCTAACTGTTTCTTAAACGTTGGGATAGTCCCAGCCTCAACTACCTTCTTTGGCAGCTTGTTCCATACACCCACCACCCTTTGTGTGAAAAAGTTACCCCTCAGATTCTTATTAAATCTTCTCCCCTTCACATTGTACCTTTATCCTCTGGTCATCAATTCCCCTACTCTGGGCAAGAGATTCTGTGCATCTACCTGATCTATTCCTCTCATGATTTTATACACCTCTATAAGATCACCCCTCATCCTCCTGCGCTCCAAGGAATAGAGACCCAGCCTACTCATTGGGGGCCGAAGGGTCTGTTCCTGTTTTAATCTGCAACTTTCAGCATCAGCAGCATATGTATCTGTAAAAAAAGACATAGGCACAACTGTGGGCGAGTAGGGACGTGTTGTGCCGAATGGCCTGTTTGCATGCTGTGTGACTATTTAATGCACGATACTAGACTCACCTGGAGGAGTTGATGGGATAAGTCTCGGATCCAGGGAGAGGGGCGAGGCTTTGCCTCCTCGCAGCTCCCGGGCGAGGTTGACCTCTTTGGGCGTTGAGGTTGGAGATCCGGTCAATGGACGGACTTCCCTCAACCTTCTGCTGGACGTCTCCCAGCGGCGCAGCTCCCTCTAGAAGTCTCCTCGTGTGGACCTGCCTGCAATTTGGCCATGTCTTCACGCAGACCTTCCTCAGTCCACCCCGAACATTGCTCCCCTTCCCCTTCTCCCCATGAGAAGGTCCCACGCAGGTCCTCTTGCGAGCTTTTCCCAGTCCCAATCCCAGCCCTGCCCCTCCCTAATCCAACAAAGCAGCGCAGCAATAAATCTTCTGTTTCACGGGCAGTTTAACCGGCTGAAACCAAACGCAGAAGGGTGGGAAATGAAAAAAAAAGTGCATTAAATATTAGGCAGTGAATTGCAGCCACTGGCTGTAAATCAAAAGGGTTTTATCTTTAGACACAAAGTGCTGGAGTAATGAGGCACTTTTGTAAACCAGCATCCGCAGTTTATTGTGTCTAAGGTTTAGATTTATCTACCTAGTTACACTGAAAATATTTATTTTGCATGCAGAGATCAGATATAATAGTTTAGTTTATTAATATTGGCACATGTAGACTGAAAAGCTTTTTTGTTGCATGGTTTCCAGAGAGCAGAAAGATTATACATGATTGAAGTCAAGCCATCCACAGTGTACAAATTCAGGATAAAGGGAATAACGTTTTGAGTTTAGTTCTGTACCTGATGGGAGAGAAGGGGGAGTGGGAGAGGGAGAGTATATGGTAGACGCAAGGAACTGCAGATCAGGCAGCATCTCTGGAGAACATGGATAGGTGGCATTTCAGGTCCTAAAGAATGATCCCGACATGAAACATCATCTATCCATGTCCTCTAGAGATGCTGCCTGATCCGCTGAGTTACTCCAGCACTCTGTGTATACTGCTAGGCAAAGTTGATCTGTTTGAATAGTATTTTGAAGAAATTGTAAATGCTGGAAATCTAAAAATAAATAGGCTGGAATAAACACTTAGATTCTGGAGAGAAGCACAAGAAACCATATTTAACTCAAGATTCAAGTATCTGCAATTTTTTTGTTTGTAAACCAGCATCTGCAAAGTGCGTGAGCAACTCAGCGGGTCAGGCATCATCTGGGGAGGGAATGGACAGGCGACGTTTCAGGTCGGAGGTCAAGGAGGATATACTCTTAAGTAGGATCCTGAGCTGAAGTGTCGCCTCTCTATGCTCATACGTTCTAGGAGCAGAATTAGACCGTTTAACCCATCAAGTCTACGGCATCTCTCCCTCAACCCTATTCTCATGCTTTCACCCTGTAACCCCTGACACCCATACAAGTCAAGAATCTGCTGTGCCTTAAAAATACCCAATGACGGCCTTCACAGCCGTCTGTGGCAATGAATTCCACAGATTCACTACCCTCTGACTCAAGAAATTCCTTTCAGTAGGTACATCCTTTTCTGCTGTGCCCTCTGGTCCTAGACTCTCCCGCTAGTGGAAATGTCCTCTCCACATCCACTCTATCCAGGCCTTTCACTTCACTATTCGGTAAGTTTCAATGAGGTTCTCCCCTCATCCTTCTAAACTCCAGAGAGTTCGGCACAGACATGATGGGCTTGTTCTAACCTGCTGTGTGTTTATAACAGCAGTAGCCTCTGCGGTTAGTTTTATTTGTAAAACTTCCACTGGGATTATCAACAATACATATTTTAGCAAGCGCTCCAATTCCTCAAAACTGCTGGGAAAGTGATTTATAAATAAGTGAAGTTGATTGTTAAAATACTATCAGTAAGGAATAGAATCCTCCTGGATGCGCTGTGTCTAATTTACTGTCTAACTAAAAAATGTATGGAATATTTCAATGGAGAATCAGACACTGGGTTTTGTGATGCCATCCACAAACCAATGGGTGTGAAGCATAGAGCTTGAAGCTCAAAAAACAGAAAATATTTTATGTGCTTAGCTTATCATGTGGTATGCATGAGAGAGAGAGCGAGAAATCGCCACTGATTCAGGTCAATGAACCTTTAATATGTAGAAACAAAGAACTGCAGATGTTGATTTACACCGAAGAAAGGCACAAAGTGCTGGAGTACCTCGACGGGTCTGGCAGCATCTCTGGAGAAAAAGCATAGGTAACTTTTCGAGTCGGGATCCTTCTTCAGACAAATAATTTTCTGTGGAATCTCTTTCCAATCTGCTGAAAGACAAAATGTAAAGGAGACTTGGATTGTTTTAGTTTAGTCTATGCGTACCGCGTTGCAGTTAAAAGCTTTTTTGTTTGTGCTATCTAGTTAAATAAAGACTATATGATTACAATCAATCCGTCCACAGTGTACAGATCTAGTATAAAGGGAATAACGGTTAGCGCAAGATAAAATCCAGTAAAGATTTTCGAATTTAGAGATACAGTGTGAAAACAGGCCCTGAATGTGAGGATGCTGTTCATTGATTTCAGTTCAGCTTTCAACACCATAGTCCCCACCAGATGCTGGAACTGGGACTGAACACTCCCCTGTGTGCCTGGGTCCTGGACTTTCTCACCGCCAGGCCCCAGGTGGTCAAGATGGGGAGACTTACCTCCAACCCCCTCACCCTGAACACAGGATCCCCCAGGGTTGCGTCCTCAGCCCCCTACTGTACTCCCTGTACACACATGACTGTGTGGCCAGGTTCAGCTCCAAGTTCATCATCAAGTTTGCTGATGACACTGTGGTGGTGGGCCTGACCTCCGATAACGATGAGAAGGCCTACCGGGAGGAGGTGGTTGACCTGGCACTCTGATGTCAGGACAACAGCCTCCTCTTGAATGTCATAAAAACTAAGGAGCTGATTGTGGACTTCAGAAGGGCACAACATTCGAGGACATACATGCCACTGGAGATAACTGGAACTACTGTCGATGGGGTGAGCAGCTTTAAATACCTGGGAGTCCACATCACAGAGGATCTGACATGGGCATCACACGCTGCCACACTGGTGAGAGAGGCAAGGCAGTGCCTTTACCACCTCAGGCAGCTGAGGAAATTCAGAGTCTCTCTGAGGATCCTTCAGTTCTCTACTCCGGGAGTGCAAAAAGCATCTTGTGCGGTAACATCTCAATCTGGTTTGGGAACAGCTCTGCCCAGGACAGGAAGGCTCTGCAGAGAGTAGTGCGTCCGGCTGAACGCACTATCTGAACTACACTCAGCCCCTACAGGACCTATACACCAGGAGGTGCAGATCCAGAGTCAGGCAAGCGCTTCCGCTGTCACGCTGTGAAAACAGGGAGGATGAGACGGAGTTTCTTCCCACAGGCCATCAGGACTGTAAACTCTAATCTTACCAGGGACTAATTTACTGTTGTGTCTTTTTTTACTAAAATGTAAATACTGGCTCTGTTCTGTTCTGTTGTCCTGTTGTTTTGCACAATCCGCAGGCATTGCCACTTTCATTTCACTGTACATCTTGAATGTGCATGTGACAAATAAAGTTTACTTGACTTGGATCATGTGCAGGCAGAGGAGATCAGTTTAACTTGTAGGTATAGATCAGTTTAAGTTAGCATTTTGTACAGCAGAGAGGCTGTGGGCCGAAGGGCCTGATCCCTGCCCTGCTGCCTGGTCCTCCAACGCCAAGCTGGGCGGACCTATGACGTCACCGCGCTGGGGACGCAGGAGGGGGGTGACGCCATCGCGCAGGGCACGTCGGGCGGGGCGTGGCCGGGCCGTGCGGGCGCGGCGGGAGGAAGATGGCGTCGCTGCTGCAGCTGGAGCGGGTCGTGTACCTGGTGGACGGGGAGAAGCAGCAGCGGCTGCCGCTGTCACAGCTCTACTTCTGCCGCTACTGCCACGAACTGCGCTCGCTGGAGTGTGTGTCGCATGAGGTGGGTGGGGGCGGGGGAGGCTGGGACGGGGGCGGGGCCCGAATCCGGATCCCATTGGCTGCAATAGATGTCCGTCACACCGCCCCGCCCACTCCGTCAATGAGCGGCGCGATCATTGGTTCACGGGGCCGCCAGTCAGACCACCGGGCCAATGGGAGCGCGGAGCCGCCTCAGTCTCGTCAATGGTTCCCCCTCATCTCCAACCCCATCCGTAACCCCCCCATCTCCATCCCCAACAACCCCCCCATTCCCAACACCCCCAACAACCTTCCCTAATCCCTATCCCCAATCCCTCCCCTATCCCCAACCCCTCCCCAACAACCCCCCAATCACCAACACTCCTCCATCCCCAACACTCCCCCATTCCCAACACCCTCATCAACCTCCCCTATCCCCAACCCCTCCCCTTCAACCCCCCCTATGCCCATCAACCCCCCCTATGCCCATCAACCCCCCTTATCCCCAACAACCCCCCCATCCCCAACAACCCCCCCATCCCCAACACTCCCCATCCCCACCCAACCCCACCCTGACTTTGCTGCACTGATTATGAGTTTGCTTCAACAAGATCCTGCCCATACTCAGGCTGCAAGTTGTTCACTTGCAAACAACGCCTTTGTTCAGTGTAGATGGTCAGGTTAATACCTTGGGTTTGACCTTAGTTTTTCAGTCAATCGACCCACTTGTCAAATTGAGCAAAAAAACAAATAACTGGGCATGTCTGGCAATATCTAGAGAGGAAAATGGACATGTTGTTCTGGGTCGGGACCCTTTTTCAGTCTTGATCCAAAATGTCTGAAGAAGGATGACAACACGAAACATTGTCTGTAAATTCCTGATTTTCTAGTCATTGGTTTTAGCTGTTGGCATTGTTGATGTGTCATGTGAGCTACAGAAAGCATGCTATTTGCTTCTGTAACCTTCCTCCTCAAGCTATTTCTCCTCCTCGCCCTCTCCTATGTAGATTTATATACATTCTCCTCATCTTAATCCTTGTGACGATTAGTTCCATAATTTCATAGAACAGTTCAGCATAAGAACAGGCCCTTCAGCCCACAATGATGATGCCAAAACCATCTTTTATCTACCCACACATAATCCTTATTCCTCCATTCCCTGCATATCCATTTCCTTATAACCTAGGAGGTTACAGTCTATGTTTAGGTAGGAACTGCAGATGCTGGTTTATAAAACAATTGGTCATGGTGATGCAGCGGTAGAGTTACTGCCTTACAACGAATGCAACGCCGGAGACCCGGATTCGATCCCGACTGCGGATGCTGTCTGTGCGGAGTTTGTACGTTCTCCCTGTGACATGCGTGGGTTATCTCCAAGATCTGCGGTTTCCTTCCACACTTCAAAGATGTACAGGTTTGTAGGTTAATTGGCTTGATAAATGTTAAAATGGTCCCTATTGTGTGTAGGATAGTGTTAATATCAGTGCTAACTAATCCCATATCTCTATTCATTTTCCATGTAACCCAGCATTATTGTCCCCATTATCCTACCACTCTTCGATAGTTCCACTCGCCTGTTTTCCCCGATTCCCGGTTGTGCCCTGCCTGTACTCTCTTCCAGCTTTCTTCCCACCCTCCCCTCCACACTCTGTCTGAAGGAGGTTGCGATCTGAAACCCCACCTATCCATGTTCTCCAGGGTACTGCCTGACCCGCTGAGTTACTCCAGCACTCTATATGTAAGCCAGCATCTGCAGTTAGTCTGAAGAAGGGTTCCAATTTTTCCCCAGAGATGCTGCCTGATCCGCTGGGTTACTCCAGCACTTTGTGTCTATCTTCAGTGTAAACCAGCAGTTCCTTGTTTCTACGTACTACGCAGAGTTTTTACTGAGCCTCAGTACACATGACAGTAGTATACCACTACCAATGTAGGATGTATCCATTGTATTTTGACTGATGAGCAGAGAGCGCATTACAGTGTGTTAGTGAGTTTTGGCTACACTGGACCTGTATTTGCTGGAGTTTAGAGAGATGAACCTAGAAAAGAAGGGGGACCTCATTGAAACTTACCGAAGAGTGAATGGCCTGGATGGAGTGGATGTGGGGACGGTGTTTCCACTATTGGGATAGTCTAGGACGGGAGGGCACAGCCTCAGGATAAAAGGACATACCTTTAGAAAGGAGATGAGATGAGGCGGAATTTCTATAGTTAGAGGGTGGTGAATCTGTGGAATTCGTTGCCACAGATGGCAGTGGAGGCCAAGTCATTAGGTGGAGATTGATAGGTTCTTGATTAGAACGGCTGTCAAAGGTTATGGGGAGAAGGCAGGGCTGAGAGGGAAAGATAGATCAGATGGTGGAGTAGACTCGATGGGCCAAATAGCCTGATTCTCCTCCTGTGACTTAACGAACATGATTGTGTGACTCCTAATATTCAATTTTCTCTTTGCAGGTGGACTCCCATTACTGCCCAAGTTGCCTGGAAAACATGCCCTCAGCTGAGGCAAAACTGAAAAAGAACAGGTGTGTGTTCCCTCTGTAAACCAGGTCACTGCTGTAAAAATTGATTATTTTGACTGTCGCCGAGTTGGACTGCAAGATTGCGGTAGACAGTCAGAACCTTTGTCCCAGGGTGGACACGTGGTGAGAGTCCCGGCCTCTATCATCCCCTCAAGAAGCTGAGGGGAGAAAGGTTTAATAGGAACTGGAGGGGCCCTATCCACGTGTGAAAGACATGGATAAGTAACATTACGGGTTGGGGCCCTTCTTCAGACCCAGAACATCGCCTATTCATGTTCTTCACAGGTGCTGCCTGACCTGCTGAGTTACTCCAGCACTTTGTGCTTTTTCTTTCAATATGATTGACTGGATAGCATTTCACTGTATGTAGATGTGACATTAATAAATCAATACCAATTTTGATCTGGGAAATCTCAACCTATTTTGCCTGCTCTTAAAACAAGACCATCAACTTTAATCTTTCCAACTATTTGCATCAAAGCGAATATGATCTTCCAATCTCTTGCAACCGAGTTGAATGCATTTGCAAGAAGTGATGCTGATTATTCAAGGCAATGGGATGGCACAGTGGCGCGTAGAGTCCAACAAATTGCAAAGATGTGCGGGATTGTAGATTAATTAGCCCTCTGCAAAATTATCCCTCATGTGTAGGGAGTGGATTACAGGAATGTAGAGGCAGGAATGAAGAAGTTTGCAAAAAGTGGTGGATGCTCCCTGGTCCATCATGGGCACAGACCTCCCCACCATTGACGGGATTTACTGGCGACACTGCCTCTAAAAGGCAGCCAGCAACATCAGAGACCCACATCATCATGATCATGCTCTCTTTTCACTTCTGCCATCGAGGAAGGTACAGGAGCCTGAAAACTGTAAAGCCCAGGATCTGAAGCAGCTTCTTCCCACCAACCATCAGGCTATTAAATACTACAACCTCCAAATAGACTTGGGGGAGGGGGGTCATGTTATTGTTTGTTTTTACTCAACTACAGTGTCGAAACAAGGCCCTTCGGCCCACTTAGTCCACGTCGACCAACATCACTCCGTACGCTAGCTCTATCCTACACACTAGCGACAATTTACCAATTGACCTGCAAAGCTGCACGTCTTTGGGATGTGGGAGGAAACCGGAACATCCGGAGAAAACCCACGCAGTCACAGGGAGAACGTGCAAACTCTGTACAGACAGCACCATTAGTCAGGATCGAATCTGGATCTCTGACGCTGTAAGGCAGCAGCTCGACCCGCTGTGCCACTGTGTGCCGCACACTTTGTGCTACTGCAAGTAAAAATGTCATTGTTACGTATCAGGACATGTGACAAGGAAACACTCATGACTCTTTTTCCTTGTCCTTCAGGTGTGCCAACTGCTTTGATTGTCCGAGCTGCATGCATACTCTTTCCACAAGGGCCACTAACATCCCGGCACCCCTGCCCGATGACCCGGCCAAGACCACCATGAAGAAGGCTTACTACCTGGCCTGTGGCTTCTGTCGCTGGACCTCCCGGGATGTTGGCATGGCAGACAAATCTGTTGGTGAGTGAGGACTGACCAGCAGGCCAAACACCAAGGACACAGGGAGATGAATTGGATGCAGTTTAGTTTAGTTTATTGTCATGTGTACCGAGGTACAGTGAATAGCATTTTGCTGCGTGCTATCCACTCAACGGAAAGACTATACAGGATCACAATCGAGCCGTCCACTGTGTACAGATACAGGATAAAGGGAATAAGGTTAAATGGAGAAAGGGGAAGGAAAGAGGGAGGGAGAAATTAGTTTAGTTTATTATCGTCACGTGTAACGAGGTACATTGAAAGGCTTTTTGTTCCGTGCTATTCAGTCAGTCGAAAGACTATACGTGATTACAATCGAGCCATCCACAGTGTGCAGATACATGAAAAAGGGAATAACATTTAGTGTAAGGTAAAGTTGGGAAGAAGCCGTGTACGGGGGAAGACTGCATGGGCAGCCAAATGACTCTTCTGAACTGCGATATTCAGCCAGAAGAGATTTCGCTGGTTGAAGGAGAACCGAGCACATAGAACACTAGGCATGCATGGTGGCGCATCGTAGAGTTGCTGCCTCACGGCGCCAGAGACCCGGGTTCGATCCTGACTACGGGTGCTGTCTGTGTGGAGTTTGTACGTTCTCCCTGTGCCCGCATGGGTTTTCCCTGGGTGCTCAGTTTTCCTCCCACATTCCAAAGATGTGTAGGTTTGCAGGTTAATTGGCATTTGTAAAATTTCTCCCCTAGTATGTAGGGAGTGGATGAGAAAGGGGGATAACGTATAACTAATGTGAACAGGTGATCGTTTGTCACCGTGGACTCGGTGGGCCAAAGGGCCTGTTTCCCTGTTGTATCTCTGAACTCTAAACAGCAGGGCAGGCAGCATCTATGTAAAAGTTGATTGGATTGGAGGACATTAGTTATGGGAAGAGATTGGGTGCATATGCATCAGATAGACTGGGCTTGTTTTCCCTTGATTGTTGGAGGCTGAGTCAAGAGTATTGTCAAATGTCCCAAACAGAACAATGAAATTCCTACCTGCAGCAGCACAACAGAATGTCCTGAGAATTGTGCTAACAATGTTCTTTCTTTTGCAGCCAGCGGAGGGTGGCAAGAACCAGAGAACCTTCACACCCAGAGGGTGAGTGCCTGCTCTCACATGTGGCAACCGAGACTCACTGACTGCTGCTGAGCTATGATCAAAGAGTCATAGTCATATGGAAGTCATAGAGAGATACAGCATGGCCCCAAGCACACACCACCAGGCTGTGGAACAGTTCACACATACAGCTTGAAAACAGGCCCTTGGACCACCAAGTCCATGCTGACCATCAATCCTCTCTCCATGTTCCATAGTTCCATGTTATCCCACTTTCTCGCTCACTCGATACGTACGAGGGCCAATTAACCTACAATCTCGCACGTTTTTGGGATGTTATGCTATACCGAAATGCAATGAAGTAAAGGTTAAGTGCGGCGGTGTCAAACTCTCACCAGTTTAGGCAAGAGTCAAGCGTGTTTTATTGTCTATGTCCTGAAATAGAACAATGAAATTCTTACTTCCGACAGCACAACTGACCTGCAAACATGGTACAGACACTCCCCGTCCATTGCAATAGGAGCTTACATAAACAAGTCTGGCTGTCTGTAATTTCCACAACACTGTACGATCATTCGGGTTTACATCAATAACAAGCCGGCAATGGCGGTGGTGCTTACCTAGAAGACTGATGGTTGGTGGGAAGAAGCTGCTCCTGAACCCGGACGTTACAGTGTGCAATGTAAATGAAAACCATTACTTTCCAACTTTCTCTACAGATCAATAAACTGCTGGAGTATTACCACCAACTGGCACAAAGAGAGAAGCTTGAACGTGACCGAAAGAAACTGGTTAGACGTAGAAACTACATGCCCTTGGCTTTTTCTGTAAGTTCCCTTTTATCGAGCCCACTCACCGGTACCGACTCACTCCTCCGTCCGCCAACTTCTACGGACCTGCAGGTCTTTAACGTGCAGGTCCACCACCAATTTCACCGCAACTGGTAGTCCCCCCCCTCCTTTAATCCGGACAAAATTACGAGAGAGCATTTGAAATCCCCCACCCTGCCCGGAATGTGGCGCCGAGGCCGGGTGAGGCGGGCGATCTTGACCTTATCGGGTCTTCAGCGGCCGATCAGCAGGTTCAGTTAGCCCACTCCAACCAGCAGATTCGTTCCCACAGCTGACTTTCCCGGCCGGCTGTGCATGTCGGCTCCTCGGTGGCCAAGGTGAACCGCTCAGGAACCGTGGGACTCCTTTGGGAGGCAGTGTCCTCTGTTGGTCTGGCAAAACGGATATTCCAGAAAGGCTCTGGAACTAAGGGTGCCGGAAAATCGGTGGTGGACCTGTATAACGTACATGTATAGTGCAACAATTAACACCAGTTTCACAGACTTATTCCGTCATACTTTCCTATCATATAAGGTGAAGAAAATAAAATGTAACGCTGTTCAGCTCTCTCTGCTGATGCATTTTATGCCTTGGAGTGCAGGACACTGAGGGGTGAACATATAAAGTGTATAAAATAATTAGGGGATTAAACAGGGTGGGGGAATCAAGAACCAGAGAACATGAGTTTAAGGTGAGAGGAGAAAGATATTAAATATTTAAGAAGGAACTGCAGATGTTGAAAAATCAAAGGTACGCAAAAATGCTGGAGAAACTCAGCAGGTGCAGCAGCATCCGTGGAGCGAAGGAAATAGGCAACGTTTCGGGCCGAAACCCTTCTTCAGAGTCTGAGTTTCTCCGGCATTTTTGTGTACCTTCGATTTTCCAGCATCTGCAGTTCCTTCTTAAATATTTAATAGGAACCTGAGGAGTTTCAGAACTCAACGTATTTTGTGAACTTTGTTTGACATTTAAATCTTTTGCTCACTGTCTGTATAGCAGAGGCTGTACAGCAACCAGAATTGTCTAATTTTTAAAAAATGAGACAAAGTGCTGGAGCAACTCAGCGGGTCAGGCAGCATCCCTAGAGAACATGGATAGGCGACGTTTCGAGTCGGGGCCCTTCTTCAGACTGATTGTGAGCCACAGGGTCTGTTCTTGTGCTGTACTTTTCAATGTTCTATGTTTTGATCAATGTGATCAGTCTGAAGAAGGGTTCTGACCTGAAATGTCACCTATCCATGTTCTCCAGAGATGCTGCGTGAATCCACTGAGTTACTCCAGCAATTTGTGTCTTTTTTGTAAACCAGCATCGGCAATGACTTGTCTATTGTTTAACCAAATCTGTTCAGGTCGTGCATGCTAATTTGATTGTCTTAACTGTTGCACTATCTTTTTTTGTCTCAATACTGCTGCTCTTCCTGGTGTATAGACACACACTATACATGTGGTGGTGAGTTGGAGTTGCTTATTACGTTCATTGGCCCAGTGTTCTTTGATCATATTTACGAGGATGTTGCCAGGACTCGAGGGACTGAGCTACAGGGAGAGGTTGAGCAGGCGAGGACTTTATTCCTTGGAGGGCAGGAGGCTGAGGGGGTGACCTTATAAAAATCTTTAAAATCATGAGGGAGGTAGATTGGATGAATGCACAGAGTCTTTTACTCGGAGAAGGGGAATCAAGAGCCAGAGGACATAGGTTTAAAGTGAGGGGGGAATTTAATAAGAACCTGCGGCCACTTTTCACTCAGAGGGTGGTGGGTGTATGGAACGGGCTGCTATGAGATGTAGTTGAGGAAGGTACTATAACAACATTTAGAAGACATTTGGACAGACATATGTATAGAGGGAGGTTTGGAGGGATATGGGCCAAACAAGGGCAGGTGGGACTAGTGTAGATGGGGCATGGACTAAGTTGGGCCATAAGGCCTGTTGCCATGCTGCATCAGTATTGACTAAATGAGATTATCGTAAATGGGGCATTTTGGTCGGCACGAGCGATTGGGGCCAAAGGGCCTGTTTCTGTGCTGTATGACTGTGTATGGACCCATAATCCATGTGAGCATTGTCTGACCTTTTGCTGTAGTCAATGATAGCTCAGGAACGACGCTCACTTTCTTTTAAATTTGGGAACAATGATAAACCTACTCCAAACAAAAGGTTGCCCCCTGCAAGGAAGTAATGGTGTGAGCTTGGAGACAGGGGTGAGATAGACAACTTTGGGTAATTCAACAGCTCAGCTGAATGGTGACCATTTATAAATGTTTGTGGACCTTTAAGTTGTCATTATTTTAATGCCAGGAGATAATAAAAATAATCTTTACAAGTGCACTTCATAAATCTATAGATGTTCTGTTAAATATGTTGGTGTATGTACAGTTGATGAGTGTGTGTGTACTGTGCATGGTTGCGTGTTGTTACTCACATGTTTCATGTGTACATACTATCAGGGTAATGTATCGTCTTGCCGTTTCTGAACATGTGTCAGACTTCATCTATACATACAATCGAGTTAATCATTTTGAGGTTTCTTTGCCAGATTTCTCATTGTATAGGTAATCCATGTTTAGAGTTTAGAGACACAGTGTGGAAACAGGCCCTTTGGCCCACCGATTCGTTGTCTACCAGTGATTACCCCATACACTAGCGCTATCCTACACACTAGGGATAGGTATGTTACAAAACTTACCTTGAGCGGCGCTGCAGTTCTGCCGCTCCCCGTGTGCGTGACTTTGGCGTCTTTCAGAGGGGGGCGGGTTTAAAGTGCTGTTTTTCTACAGACAGGGCAAATCGATCCATGTCAGGGGATTTTGTTGCTGAAGAAAAATCGCTCCGACATTTGATTTATGAAGGTATTTTTAAATTACGCTAGATTATTTATAAGCTAGAGTAATTTAAAAATCATCTTCTAAAGCCGTGAGCGCCGACAACGGGAAGGATTTTACGTAGGGGAGAAAATAAAGTACACAGTTTATTTTTACATAAAAACGTGCTTCCTAGGAAGCATTTAATCACATTTTCATGTTGCGAAATGGGGACAAAAAAAATATACGAACCGGCAGTGTTTTTCCTGCCGACTTCACCGCAAACCGCAACGTTCTAATCCACCGCATTCCACTAAAACCCACTCGCAAGTTGATTTAAATGGCCATTAATTTACAGGAATTAAACACTAAATTCCTTCCATTTGGCCTATAAATTCATGAAAATTAGATTTAAAAATCATGTTATTTTGTGAATGTTATTTGGACACTTAGGCAATTTAAAAATGTTTATCTTTTCTTAAGAAATGGATAGATGTTTAGATCTAGTAATTGAATTTTGTAATTAGCTACAATGAGGTAACTAACTAATTATATGCTTTAATTTCAGGTCATCCAAGTAAGATCGTTTCATATTTGTTTCAGAATGCTTCAATCTATAATAACTGAAAATTTCATTGAGTTCTCTTAATTTTTAAGACGGTTATGGGCTTTTGACTGTCCTAGATCACAGCTTTTGAGTTAAGTTAATGGAAAGGCAATGGGGAACAAGATGCTAATTTCTGAGTATGAAAATGGCCATAATTTTTTTAATACTGAAGATATGAAAGTGAATTAGGTGTCAAATTAAACTTCATTTTATGCTTTATCTGATGGGATAAATTGCAGACTTGATTTTTTAAATCTTAAAATGTTGTAACATTGCTACTAGGGATTATTTACAATGTTACTGAAGCCAATTAACCTACGGACCTGCACATCTTGGAGTGTGGGAGGAAACTGGACCACAGGGACAAAACCCACGCGGTCACGGGGAGAATGCACCATACAGACAGCACCCGTAGTCAGGATCGAACCCGGGTCTCTGGTGCTGTGAGGCAGCAACATTCAACCCTTTGCCCTTTCATGGCTGATCTATCTTTCCCTCTCAACCCCATTCTCCTGCTTCTCCCCATAACCTTTGACACCCAAGCTAATCAAGAATCTGTCAATCTCCAGTGACTTAGCTGTCTGAGGCAATGAATCCCACAGCTTCACCACCCTCCGGCTAAATAAATTCTTCCACATCTCCATTCTAGGCACGTCCTTTTATTCTGAGGCTGTGCCCTGTAGTCCTAAACTCATTAGTGGAAACGTCCACTCCATCCAGGCCTTTCACTATTCAGTAAGTTTCAATGAGGTCCCCCCGTACTCATCTAAACTCCAGTGAGGACAGGCCCAGTGCTTTCAAATGCTCGTCATACGTTAACCCATCATCCCTGGGATCATTCTTGTAAACCGCCTCTGGACCCTCTCCAACGCCAGCACATCCATCCTCAGTTATGGGGCCCAAAACTGCTCACAAAACGTCTAATGTGGTCTGACCAATACCTTATACAGCTTCAGCATTACAGCCCTATTTTCCTACATTCTGGGGTTGAAATAGCCTAAATTATCATTGGGACCCAGGCTTGGAAAGGGGGTGAATCAGTCACTGTGTTGGAGGTGGTATCTCTGTTTGATTGTGGATGGTGTGAACATATCATCTTGTGTTGCCCTTCACCCTGCCGTAGTGGGATCACGTATGTTCAGTGTTACATGTAACAGGGAGGAGCCTGGTTTGATTTTGATACATTCTGTTTCAGGACAAGTATGGCTTGGGTACCAGACTGCAGCGACAGCGAGCTGGAGCTCCAATTATTAGCCTCGCCGGACCGACGTAAGTCTTTTTTAATTCATCCCCAACATGTGAGGGGATGCATTTTAAGGTGAGGGGGGAAAGATTTAATAGAAACCTGAGGGACAGCTTTTTTACATGTTAAATTCTGTAGTGTTGTGTTCTTTTTATTTGTGTGGCTGTATGGTAACTCAAATTTCACTGCACCAATTGGTGTATGTGACAAGAAATGTAACTTTAACATTTTTACACAAAGGGTGGTAGGTGGAAGAAACGAGCTGCCAGAGGAGGTAGTTGAGGCAGGTATTAGGTATTAAGAAACATTTAGACAGGTACACGGATAACAAATGTTCAGAAGAATATGGGCCCAATGCAGGCAGTTGGGACCAGTGTAGGTGGGGCATGCTGGTCGGCATGGGCAAGTTGGGCCGAAGGGTCTGATTCCATGCAATATGACTCCGTTTGTGGCCAGAGGACATTGACCCTGTCTGATTGAGTTCATAACTCATAGGAGCAGAATTAGGGCATTCATCCCTTCGAGTGTGCCATTTGATCATGGCTGATCTATCTTTCCCTCTCACTCCCATTCTCCTGCCTTCTCCACATAACCTTTGATACCGTTACTAATCAAGATCCTATCAATCTCTGCTTTAAAAAATGCCCAATGACTTCGCCTCCACCTCCGACTTGAGCTGTTCTATGTAGTTTGTGATGTTTTGGGTTGGTTTGAGTGAGGAAGGGTTCCGACCCAAAACGTCATCTATCCAGGCTCTCCAAATATGCTGCCTGACCCACTGAGTTACTCCAGCACTTTATGTGTTAGGTCAGGACCACTCATCCCACCACCAACTAGACAGCGGTCCTGACCTCCCATCTACCTCATTGGAGATCCTCAGACTTATTAATCGGACTTTACAGGACTTTTATCTCGCACTAAACATTATTCTCTTTATCTTGTATCTGTACGCTGTGGACAGATTGATTGTTATCAATAAAAGCCTTTGTGCAGAATGGATAGCACGCAACAAAAACCTTTTCACTGTACCTCAGTACACATGATAATAAACTAAACTAACCTAACGCTAATCAGTTTCTTCCCAGCTGTTATCAGGCAATTGA
Source organism: Raja brachyura (assembly GCA_963514005.1). Next base: position 43,478,322 of record OY740791.1, on the reverse strand, counting down.
ACCATCCCACCACCAACTAGACAGCGGTCCTGACCTCCCATCTACCTCATTGGAGATCCTCGGACTGTCTTTAATCGGACGTTACTGGACGTTATCTTGCACTAAACATTATTCCCTTACCCGTTTCTTGCGAATGAAACATAAACCAAAGGAATAGTTAGATCTCAAGCCGGATGTTGAGCAGCCAGGTTGTTGTCTCTGCGTCAATGTCTGCCAGGCCCTGAGCTCCATTTGGTGGGTGGTAGAGCGGGTACTCAGAGATGACATGGTTGGCTGTCTGGTGTTCTGCTCCGCATTCACAGGCTGGGCTGGGATGATAGTGGTTTACCCGCTGAGTTACTCCCAACACTTTAGCCTTTTTCCTGCCCTCTAGGTTGAAAGAAACAGATGACCACAAGGAGATCAAGATCGAGCCTGCCCAGGCATTGGAGGAGGTTGAACCTCTCCCCGAGGATTACTACACCAGACCCATTAATCTGCCCGAGGGTAAGAGCCAAGTCAGGCTATGGGAGATTGGAAATTGATATACTGGGCCGCAAAGTCAGCCTGGAATGTCGGCTAAGGGAACTGATCTGCCGGCTCTGGCAGGGCTGGGGTTCCAGAGCCCCGGCCACAGGGGACAAATTTGACCCGCTGATCAGTCGCAGCAATCCCGATGAGGTCGAGATCAGCCGCCTCACCCAGCCTTGGCCCCACATTTTCGGAGGGGACTTCCAGGGTGGGATTTCAAGTAGCTTTCGTAATTTGGTCCGGATTTAAGGAGGTGCCGGACCACCAGTTGCTGGAAAATCTGTCGTGGATGTGCACTATTGCTGGACACAGTCATTGAGTCTTTACCACATCTGGCACAGTGGTGCAGCGGGTAGAACCGCTTCCTCTCAGCATGAGAGACTCGGGTTTGTTCCTGACCTCGGATGCTGTCTGTGTGTGGAGTTTCCACATTCTCTTTGTTCCCCACACCCCCCTCCAAAGACGTGCAGGTTTGACGGTTAATTGGCTTCTGTAAATTGTCCATAATGTTTAGGATAGAACTATTGTGTAGGGTGATTGCTGGTCGGCACGGACTCAATACGGCCTGTTTCCATGTTGTATCTCTAAGTAAAGTCTAAAGTCTTAACATGGATAGGTGATGTTTCGGGGTCGGGTTTTAATCATCCTGATCATTTCTGTTTTAACCTTTCAGTGACGACCCTGCACCAGCGACTGCTGCAACCAGACTTCCAGCCCATCAGTGCCTCCCAGCTGTATCCCAAACATAAGCATCTCCTCATAAAACGCTCTCTGCGTTGTCGGGTAAGTCCAGAGCGACATCCAGACCTATTCGCCTTATTACAGCGGTTAGGTGGTGGCACAGGTCGACCACCGATTTTTATACATCCTTGGTTCCCGAGCCTTTCTGGATTATCCGTTTTGCCGGACCAACAAGGGTCACCGCCTCCGTGAGGAGTCCAACAGTACAGAATCGGTCCACCCAAGCCGCCGGGGGGCCGAGATACCGAACTGCAAAGTCAGCCGCGGACGTCGGCGATGGGAACTGATCCGGCCAGGCTGGAGGTCCAGAGCCCCGGCTACAGGGGGCAAATTCAATCCGTCGATCGGCCGCAGTAGGCCTGATGAGGTTGAGATTGTCCACTTCACCTGGCGTAGACACCACATTTTTGGTGGAACTTCCGAGGGATTTCAAGTGGCTCTCGTAATTTTGTCCGGATTAAAGGAGGTGCTGGACCACCAGTTGCCGGAAAATCGGTCGTGGAGCTTCCGTAAAAAATATCGATGTGGCCAAACCTGGCTCTTAGAACCGCACGCAGATACAGGCACTCCATGAACGTCTGCTCTGCCATTCAATCATGACTGATCTATCTTTCCCTCCCAACCTCATTCTCCTGACCTTATTCTGAGGCTGTGCCTTCTGGTCCTAGACTTCCACATGTGAATAACTGCCCAAAAGAACTCACTGAAAGTATTAACCGTCTCAGCGGCGTTTGACTGCTTCCAGGGCACTCTCTGCAGTGTGCTCTGGGTAAGCATCGCTGCCATTGCCGGCTTGATTCCGATGTGAACTCGAGTGATCATACAGTGTTGTGGAAATTACAGACTGCCTTGGTTGCACTAGGGACTGAGTACAGAACTGTTTACGTAAGTGCGAGTTTAGGCAAGTCGCCTATTATGTAAGTCGGGGAGTGCCTGTATGTGGAATTATATTTACTCTAAATGATGCCTCGCCAAAGTCCTGTGAAGCTGCAGAGTTAGGAAGTCATGATTCAGCTTTATAAGACTTTATAGAACCCTTAACAGCATTGATGGGCAGAGGGATCTTGAGGTCCAAACCCACAATTCCCTGAAAGTGGCAACATAGGTAGATAGAGCAGTAAAGAAGGCATACGGCATGCTTGCCTTCATAGGTCAGGGCATTGAGCATGAGGCAAGAGTATTTCATTGTCATGTGTCCCAGATAGGACAATGACATTCTTACTTGCTGCAGCACAACAGAATATGTAAACATAGTACACTGTAAACAGGAAGGTTGTAGAACGTTTGGAGAGGGTTCAAAGGTTTATCGGAATGTTGCCTGGATTAGAGGGTTTCAGCCACAGGGAGAGAGAGAGAAGTTGGACAGACTTGGATTGTTTTCTCTGGAATGTCAGAGGTTGCAGTAAGACCTGATAGAAGTATATAAAATTATGAGAGGTGCAGATAGGGTGGACCTTTTTTCCCAGGTTGGAAATGTCAAAGAGCAAAGGGCATAGTTTTAAGGTGAGAGGGGCAAAGTTTAAAGGAGATGTGCGGGGATGTGGTTTTTTTTTACACAGAATGGTGGGTACCTGGAATGCACTGCAGGGGTAGTGGTGGAGGCAGATATACGGTAGTGGTGTTTAAGAAGCTTTGAGATAGGCAGGGGTGTGCAGGGAATGGAGGGAAATAGATCACGTTCAGTATTTATATTTGGCACAGACATTGTGGGATGAAGGGTCTGTTTTTATGCCGTACCGTTCTATTGTTCTGTGTTAAAAGCCTTGCACAAAGCTTGGGGGTGGCACAGTGGTAGAGTTGCTGCCTCACAGCACCAGAGACCCGGTTCGATCATGACTACGGACTTTGTACGTTCTCCTTGTGACCACATGTGGTTTTTCCGGGTGCTCCGGTTTCCGCCCACATCCCAAAGCCTCTTGAAGAGGAGGCGCAGTCCTCTTTCTTACAGTTTGGCTTTCTCCCCAACCCATTGTTCAAGCGCTTTTGATTGCAACATGCGCCTTGATTTAGTTCAACAAAGAAACTGACAAGTTACTAAAGAACCGTGGCCTTGATAATTGGCTTTGATAAATATTGTAAATTGTCCCCAGTGTGTAGAGTAGTTGTACTAGTGGATTGGGATCGCTGGTTGGCGCAGACTCGATGGGCCGAAGGGCCTGTTTCCGCGCTGTGTCTCTAAATTAAGCGAATCTAAAACTTTTCTTGCTTAATTTCTCATGCAACAAAGTTGCAGGGAAAGATCAAACATAACTGCTTGGACTGCACTCCTCAAGGCACCATTCTGTTAATGTCCATTTGCAATGAAAGCTCGTTTAGGTTTTGTTTAACTTGGCTGTAACACTGCAGCCACTCCTGGAATATCCTTAACAAATTCTCACATCAGAACACGGACGGACGTTAATGTGAGCAGTTCTCCGTAAACAATAAAACAGGCTTTTGCCCAGTTCCAGAACAAACATGAGATCAGCACTTTTGACTGCTTAGCCATGCGTTTACTGTGATTATCTTGTTTTCTTTAAAAGAACATCTGATTCGAGAGTCAAGTTAGATCAAAAATTTTGTAGTAGTTAGTTTTGTCATGAATGCATGATAATTTGCAGATAAGGCAAAGTGGTCTTCCATCTTAAACATGCAATGCCAATCTTCTGTTATCTTACTAAAACCAATTTTCATCACAAAGTTAATAATACCAGCTTCATCCACAAAAGCAGAATAAGATTAGTAATACTTAAGTCTTATAGCAGAATAGGTAAAAGTAAACCAGGTTACACCGACTACCCTTCACACCCGCCACCACCCCCCCCCCCCCCCCCCCCCCGCAAAGTATCCTTTCGCAGGACCTTGCCTCCACCTCTGTCCACTCCCCTGCCCCCCTCTGACCCCAACCCCCACTGTGTCATGTTTTCGCCATCCCCCCCCACCCCCCCCCCCCCCCAACCTCAATAGTCTGAAGAAGGGTCTTGAACCGAAATGTCACCTATGCTATTTCTCCCGAGATGCTGCCTGACCCACTGAGTTACTCTAGAACTTTGTGTCTATATTCTAGTAACAATTAAGTTATATTTGTAAGTATAGGCTGTTATACGCCGCAGGCTAGGCAATATCCGTGGAGGAAAAAGGATGGATGACGTTTTTGTTGAGGAACCTCGGACTGATGAAGAAGAATCCTGACCCAAAACATCATCTGTCCATTCCCTCCACAGATGCTGCCTGACGGGATGAGTTACTCCAGCACTTTGTATCTCGTTTTGCCTATCTAATAGCCTCTTAAACGCTACTGTCGTATGTGTTTCTTTTGCTGAGCAAGACAGTTTTCCAAAGATAGACACAAAGTGCTGGAGTAACTCAGCGGGTCAGGCAGCATCTCTGGAGAACATGGATCGATGACGTTTAAGGTCGGGACCGTTCTTCCGACAGTTTTCCAGTTGTTTTAAATGAGACCATGATGGTGCAAAAATAACCTTGAAGAGAAGAACAATATTTCTAAACTCCTAAGCAATCATGGTTTAAAATGAACTAAATCAATGCTAATCACGTGGCATGCAGTTTGTCATGTTTAATATCAGATGTGTGAGATTTGGCAGTGTGTCAGTTTGACTTTAATTTCTTCATTCTCTCTCCTTGCTATTTGTCCCCCCTCCCCATCCCACCTTCCCTCCCCTGCATCCACGCTCCTGTGCGCTGTAGAAATGTGAACACAACTTGAGCAAGCCCGAGTTTAACCCAACTTCCATCAAGTTCAAGATCCAGCTTGTCGCAGTGTAAGTTCATCCTTCGATTCAATACCATCCACCCGTGCACACTAGTTCTATGTGAAGAGGGAGTGGCCGGCGAGGACTGGTCCTTGATTATGCTGGTGGCCTTGCGGAGGCAGTGTGGTGTAGATGGAGTCAGTGGAAGAGAGGTTGGTTTCCGTGTTGGTCTGGGCTGCGTCCTCAATTCTCCAACATTTATTTTAGAAGTGTATGAAATAATGAGGCTGATGGGTGAATGCACAAAGTCGTTTACTCAGGGGCGGGGAATCAAAAACTGGAGGACTTAGGTTTAAGGCGAGAGGGGAAAGATTTAATAGGATGATCAGCTATGATCATATTGAATGGCAGTGCTGGCTTGAAGAGCTGTATGGCCTACTCTTGCACCTATTGTCTATTGGAACCTGAGGGGCAACTTTCTCACAGAAAGTGGTGGGTGTAATGAATGAGCTGCTAGAGGAGGTAGTTGAGGCAGGTACAATAACAATGTTCAATAGATATTTGGACAGGTACATTGATTGGAAAGGTTTAGAGGGAGATGGTCCAAAGGTAGGACTAATGTGGATGTGGTTGGTTGGCATGGGGAGGTTAGGCCTTAGTGCCTGTTTCCGTACTTTGTGACTCTATGATTCTGTCTCAATCCACAGCCTCACAAATCAATATGCAAATGATTTCTCCAGCTTCCTGCTCTAACCCAGCATCAACATCCCAGCACTCCGAGACCCACCCTGACCGGAATAAATCATTATTGAATCCTTGTAATTAGAATCACTAATTGAATCTGATGCCATTTAATGTTACCAAAATTATCTTTGCCTGCATTATTTATTTACTGCAGGGGTGTCAAACTACCCGCCCGCAAAGGGGTCCAATCGGGCCCGCGGGATGATTTGGGGGGGGGGGGATGTATATTCACGACCATTTATTATGGATCTGTACGGCAGCCGCTCTCTCTCTCTCCCACCGCTGTCTGTGCCGCCTGCTGCGCCGGCAGGGGTGCTCCCACCCTCCGCTCCGTGATTGGCCCGCGGTTGCCAAGGGGACGTTTTGCCCCCGGCAACCGCTGTCCAACAGACAAGATGGCGGCGCTGAGCTCCCCTTGGCCTCGGGCGGGCTGACTGACATTCGCATACCTGATCCGGCCCGCATGAAGTCGTATTTTGCCCAATCCGGTCCGTGACCTAAGATGAGTTTGACACGCCTGATTGATTCACTGAATGACACTGAATTTCCACCCATTAAGTGCAGCCATGTCTGAATGTTTAGCTGCATTGAGCAACCACTGCTTGCTAGGATTATAGTTGAACAGGTTGAATTATGGATGTGGAACTGGATTACTGATAGAGGGTTGTGGTGGGAGGTCTATAGTCAGGCTGGAGATCGGTGACCAGTGGAGTTCCGCGGTGATTGGCAGAGTTGCTGCCTTACAGCGGCAGAGTCCCGGGTTCCACCCTGACTAAGGGTGCTGTCTGTCTGGAGACCCACTCTGAGACCGCGTGGGTTTTCTCCGGGTGCTCCGGTTCCAGCGGCTGTGTGGCAGCACTCTAAATGAAATGGCACGATCTTATTTTTTGTTCTGCAGTAACTACGTTCCAGAGGTACGGATTCTGACCATTCCCAACCTGCGCTTCATGAAGGCAAGTACAATTTAAGGCCAGACGCAAAACACCACGGGTGCCTCAACCCCGAAACTAAAAAAACAGAACTGCACTTCAAATACGTAGCAGGGCAGGCAGCGTCTGAAGGGAGAGGAAGTGCTGGTTGATTGCTAAAATAAACTAATCTCTGCCTGCACCTGATCCATATCCCTCCATTCCCTGCATGTCCATGTGCCTATCCAAAAGCCTCTTAAATGCTACTATTGTATCTGCCTCTGCCACCATCCCTGGCAGAACGTTCCAGGCACCCATCAGCCTCTCGTGTAAAAAAAACAACTTGCCCCACACATCTCCTTTAAACATTGCCCCTCTCACCTTAAATCTATGCCCTCTAGTTTTGTTTTAATATTTCCACCTTGGGAGAAAGATTATGACTGTTGACCTAATCTATGCATCGCATAATTTTATGTACTTCTCTCAGGTCTCCCCTCAACCACAAGCGTTCCTGAGAAATCAATCCAAGTCTGTCCAACCTCTCCCTGTAGCTAATTCCCCGTAATCCAGGCAGCATCCTGGTAAACCTCCTCTGCACCCTCATCACATCCTTCCTGTAATGGGGGCGACCAGAACTGCATGGAATACTCCAAATGCAGCTTAACCAAAGGCTGATAAAGTTGCATCGTGACTTCCCGATTCTTGTACACGCCCTGGGAACCCCAACGGGATTGTGGAAATTCCACATGGTGAACAGCGTAGGTGAGGATTGAACCGGGGTCACACTGGGGAAAGGGTTCTTCCTCTTTACCCTAGCTATGCCTCTCATAATTTTATACACTTCTATCAGGTCTCCCCTCAACATCTGACTTTCCAGGGAAAACAATCCTGGACAAAGCGTGAGGGTCAGGCCCTTTGGCCCATCGTGTTCAGGTGGGACCGGGTTAGTCCTGCCTTTCCCCAGGGTTGAGTGAGGGGAGTGGAGTTTGAGGAATGCCGAAGATGGGAGCGGCGGGGGGGGGGGGGGGGGGAGAGCTTGGTCGGCTCTTGATGTTGCTGGTGCCTCTTGTTTCAGGAGAGCCAGGTGCTTCTGACCCTGACAAACCCGGTGGAGAATCTCACCCACGTGACCCTGCTGCCGTGCGAGGAGACCGACTCTGACGTTGCCGACAGCACTGCCAAGGTAACGCAGTCCTTCTCCCTTCCTTCCTCTCCTCCGGGTGGCAGCGTAGCGCAGCGGCAGAGCTGCTGCCTCACAGCGCCTGGGGCCCGGGTTCCATCCTGACTCTGGGTGCTCTCTGTGCGGAGTTTGCATGTACTCCCTGGGACTGTGTGGGTGTTCCCCAGGTGCTCCAGTTTCCTCCCACACCCCAAAGATGCACAAGTTTGGAATCTATCTCTAATCCACTGTATCTGTAAACGAAACACTTTTTGAGCCTTTTTGTATGAACCAGCATCTGCAGTTCACTGTGTCCAAAAAATAATGTGGATTGCATGTGATAGTGTTTATCTTGGCAGATTTTAGCTTCTAATGGAGTTAGATTATTTTCTGCAGCAATAACAGGATGTGTGCTTAGCACATTAAGTCTCGGCGACACTAAGATCCTGTTTATCTTCCATTCGAGCTGCCCACCCCAGCTCAAATAGAGTATGTTGCTTGCGAAATCTCAAGCTTGCTGCTATTTTAGGCTTGCCATTTGGATACAGTTAACCTAGCGTTGAGGCAGTAAATAGCTTGCTGTCTGCCGCTGTGTACAGATAAAGGATAATAACATTGAGTGCAAGATAAAGTCCAGTGAAGTCCGATTAAAAAATAGTCTTGAGGGTCTCCAGTGAGGTAGTAGGGAGGTCAGGACCACTCTCTAGTTGGCGACAGGACGGTTCGGTTGCCTGATAACAGCTGGGAAGCAAATGTCCCTGAATCTGGAGGTGTGCGATTCCACACTTCTGTACCTCTTGCTGGATGGGGGAGAGGAGAAGGGGGAGTGACCAGGGTGACACTGGTCCTTGATTATGTTGGTGGCCTTGCTGAGGCAGCATGAAGTGTACATGGAGTCAATGGAAGGGAGGTTGGTTTGTGTGATGGTCTGGGCCACGTCCACCACTCTGCAGTTTGTTGCGGTCCTGGATGGAGCCGTGCTATGATACATCCTGATGAAATGCTTGCCATGGCGCATCTGTAGAAGTTGGTGAGGGTTGTTGGGGACATGCTGAACTTCCTACTTCATCTGAGGAAGTAGGTCTAAATGATGCTTAAACGTTGTGTGCTCCAGTTCCCAACCCCCTTCTGCGTGACAGGATTCTCCCTAAAATTCACCTCCCAGCACAAAACCTCTTCTGTCTTTCTATACCCCCCTCACCTGTATCCACCTATCAATCTCCAAGCTTTGTCCCGCCCCCACCTCACGTCCAGCTTCCCCCCCCCCCCCAACTCCATCGGTGTCCCGACCCGAAACATCGCCTCTCAGTGCCCCATCCTCAAGCTGATTGGCTGCTCTAACTCCGCCCCCTCCCTCTAATTGGCTGCCATGACTCGTTTCTCTGATTGGCTGTGGTGTCCCTGCAGGTGGTGCTCCCCTCCAATGAGATTGTCCTGGCGGGGAAGGACGCGGCGGCAGAGTACGACGAGCTGTCGGAGCCGCAGGAGTTCCACGACCACCCCGAGTGAGTGGGGGAGGGGTGGGTGGGTGGTTGGTTCATGGAGAGGGGTGAGATGGGGTGGAGAGCAGTAGGGGGGTGCAGGAGCAGGGGAGGGGGTTGAGCGTGAGGAGGGGGAAGGGTGCAGGGTTGAGAGTGGGGAGAGTACAGCTGGGAGCAGCAGGGGTTAAAGGAGGGCGCGTGGGGGAGAGGGAGAGCGCTGGGTGGAGAGGAGAAAGGAGGAGATTACGGGGTGGAGTGAGTTTGGGGGTGAGGAGGGGGCACGGGGAGAGGGGTTAGAGAGCGCGGGGTCTCCAGAGTTGTCTACCCACTAACCCACCCTCCCCCCGTTCTCTCTCCCGCAGCGTGGTGGCGTTCCGCAAGGCCAACAAGGTGGGCGTGTACGTGCGGGTGGTCCCCCAGAACGACAGCGGTCCCGTCACCGTCAGCTTCCGGCTTCGACACAACTTCCCCACCCCCCCTGGGCCCCTGCGTGCCCCCGACCAGCCCGACTCCCCCCCTGACACTGTGTGGCTCACACAGACCCTCCAACTCACCCTCGGCCCCCTCGCTCCCTGAGGGAAGGGAGGTCAGACCACCTCACCTACTGCACCCTCCCCCCCTCACTTCCCCCATAACTACCCCATCCCTCCCCTCCCCCGTCACACATGTTCTGTTATTCCTGCCCTGACACCCGCACTCCTCCCTTCTCCCCCCCACCTCTCCTCTCCCCCCACCCCCCCTCTCCTCTCCCCCCACCCCCCCTCTCCTCTCCCTGTCCCTTTGCTCTGATTCCCCCATCCCCAGCATGGCACATAGCTCACAGTTTAGCCCCGGTACATCCGGCCCCCACTGCTGCGTCTGTCCCCGCTCCCAGACAACAGCTCAAGTTCAGACCAGACGTGTCTCAGACAGATTTTCAGACGGACAGATCCGTCTCAGACAATCGGACGGGGTCTCAAGATGCGGAACAGAGAGGGTCCCGGACAGATAGACGGGGCCAGACGCCGTCTTGGACGGACCGACAAATTGCCAGACAGATGGAGGACAGACACAGAGTAGACGGAGACAGATGAGGTCTTAGACAGTCAGGGTCCCAGATAGACAGGCGGGAGGCAGAGGGGTCACAGCCTCTCTAGCACGGTTACCCCCTCTCTCCGTGGTGAATGTGCTGCCTTCCCCCCTCGCTGTGGCCACGTCATGGTCTGGGACAAAAAGGCCGTTCTGCCTGTCTATCCCCCTCCCGTGCCCGGTCCGGCTCGTGACTCCGCTTCCCGTAACCGCTGTGCTGTCACTGTAGATGTCCTAACGTATTCACATGTAACTTATGTAATGACTGAATAAACATGCGTGTAACCCTCCTGGCTGTGTGTGTGTATGTGTGTTGGGTTTATCACAGTCGTATAGCATGGAAACAGGCCCTTTGGCCCAAATTACCCATACCGACCAACCTGTCCCATCTACACTAGTCCCACTTGCCCGTGTTTGGCCCGTGTACCTCTAAACCTGCCCTATCTTATGTAACTGTCTAAATGTCCCTTAATCGTTGCTGTAGTAACTACCTCCTCCAGCAGCTTGTTCCATATCCCCACCACTTGTGTGGAAATGTTGCCCCTCCGGTTCCTCTTAAATCTTGCCCTCTCACCTTAAACTTCTGTCCTAATTTCTTGACCCTCTCTGGGTAATCCTATCATTCACCCTATTTATTCCTCCCATGACTTTGTACACCTCTACAAGATCACCTCTTATCCTCCTGCCCTCCAAGGAATAAAGTCCCAGCCTGCTCAACCTCTCCCTATAAGCTCCAGCTTTTGCGTTGCTGAGGGCGTGCGGAATGGAACAGGCCCTTCGGCCCACAATGCCTGTGCTGAATTTTAATTAATGTTCCCAACCTGCACAAGATCCATAATCCCTCCATATCCATTAACAGCCTTCTAAACAACACTATCATATCTGCCACCACCACCATCGCTGGTGTCCCAGGCACCCGCCACCCTCTGTATAAAAACAAACTTGCCCCGCACATCTCCTTTAAACTTTGCCCCTCTCATCTCAACGCTATGTCCTCTAATCTTTGACATTTCCACCCTTGGAGAGAAAAGGTTTCTGTCTATACCTCGTCATTTTATAAACTTCTATTAGGTCTCCCCTCAGCCTCCAGCATTCTAAGGAAAACAGTCCCAGTCTGTCCAACTTCTCCCTGGAGCTAATACCCACTAATCCAGGCGACATTCTGGTTAACCTCCTCTGCAGACTCTGCAAAGACTCCACATCCTCCCTGTAATGGGTTGACCAAAACTGCACGCAATATTCCAAATGTGGCCTCTCCAATGTCCTATAAAGCTGCAGTGTGACTTCACAACTTTTATACTCAATGTGCCAACCGACTGCTTTAAATTATGGCTGAATTAGGCTATTCGGCCCATCAGGTCTTCTACACCATTCAATTATCGCTGGTCTATCTTTCCCTATCATCCCCATTCCACTGCTTTCTCCCCGTAACCTTGGACACCATTACTAATCAAGAACATGGCCTCCACAGCCGTTGTGGCAGGAAATTCCACAGATTCACCACCCTGGCTAAAGTACCTCCTTTTATTCTGAGTCCATGCCCTCTGGTCATTAGTGAAAATATCGTCTCCACATCCACTCTATCCAGGCCTTTCACTATTAAGTAAGTTTAAATGAGGTCCCCCCTCACCCTTATAAACCCCAGTGAGTACAGGCCCAGTGCTGTCAAACACTCATCATTTGTTAACCCAGTCATCCCAGGGATCATTATTGTAAAGCTCCTCTGGACCCTGTCCAACGCCAGCACATCCTTCCTCAGATATGGGGCTCAAAACTGCTCACAATACTCCAAATGTGATCAGACCAGTGCCGGATAAAGCCTCAGCATTACATCCCTGCTTTTATATTCTAATCCCTTCAAAATGGATATGAGCATTGCATTTGCCTTCCTTACCTGAAAGTCTGGAAGTTAGATTTTTGTGAGAAAGACACGTCAAAAGCTTGTCTTTAAGTTCGCCGAGGACACCATTGTTGTTGGACAAATGATGAATAATGCTGAGTCAGGGTATAGGAAGGAGATCGCTTGACCGATTGGTGCCAGACAAAGAACTTTGTTCTCAAAGATAGACATTTGGAAATGTAGGAACCCTTAAGATCAACCCGAAATGTTACCCATCCTTTGACCCCAGAGATGCTGCCTGACACGGTTAGTTAGTTATTCCAGCAATTTGTGTCTATCTTTGGTGTACAAACCGGTATCTACAGTTCCTTGTTTCTCCAACTTTGTTCTAATGTCTGTAAGACCAAGGAGCGGATTGTGGACTTTGGAAGAGGAAGGTCAAGGATCCATAAACCTGGTGTTGGTGGCAAGAGTCAAAAACCTCAAGTTCCTGCGCCGGTTTATCTCTGAACATCTGTCCTGGACCCAGCACATTGATGCAATCATAAAGAAAGCTCATCAATGCCTCTACTTCCTGAGAAGATTAGGAGGGTATGTCAATGAGTACTCTCTCGAACTTCTGCAGGTGCACAGCAGATAGCATGTTAACTGGTTGCATCACGGCCTAGTTCAGCAACTCTAACGCCCAGGAATGAAGGAGATTACAGGGAGCGGTTGACACTGCCTGGTCCATCACAGGTACTGACCTCCCCACCATCAAACGGATTTACAGGAGGCGCTGCCTCAAAAAGGCAGCCAACATCATCAGTGACCCACACCACCCTGGCTATACTCTCACCTTACTCCTGCCATCAGGAAGAAGGTATAGGAGCTTTTCCCCTACACCATCAGGCTCGAACACTGCACAACACTAACCTCAACTATCCTCGCCAGGAAGCGACTGGGAAATGGTTTCCCCTTGACCCCTCCCCCCTCCCCCACATAGAAAAACAAAAGTATCCCCAAAACAAAACTGTTTAGACAAACTAAAATTTAAAAAAGATAGGAAAAAGCAGGCAGGTTGTAGGCAGAGGCGCCTTCAATGCAGCGCCCCCTAGTGATGGCAGATGCAGTATAATGTGGATAAATGTGAGGTTATCCACTTTGGTGGCAACAAGAAGGCAGATTATTATCTGAATGGTATCAGATTAGGAAAAGAGGAGATGCAACGAGACCTAGGTGGCCTCGTACATCAGCCACTAAAAGTAAGCATGCAGGTACAGCAGGCAGTGAAGAAAGCAAATGGCATGTTGGCTTTCATAGCGAGAGTATTTTAGTATAGGAGCAAGGAGGTCCTACTGCAGCTGTACATGGCCCTGGTGAGACCACACCTGGAGTATTGTGTGCAGTTTTGGTCTCCTAATTTGAGGAAGGACATTCTTGCTATTGAGGGAGTGCAGCATAGGTTCACCAGGTTAATTCCTGGGATGGTGGGACTGACATATGATGAAAGAATGGATCAACTGGGCTTATAGTCACTGGAATGTAGACGGATGAGAGGGGATCTTATAGAAACATATAACATTTTTAAGGGATTGGACAGGCTAGATGTAGGAAAAATGTTCCCGATGTTGGGGAGTCCAGAACCAGGAGACATGGTTTACAATGAGGAGTAGAAACATAGAAAAATAGGTGGAGTAGGACATTCGGCCCTTCGAGCCAGCACCGCCATTCAATATGATCATGGCTGATGATGTAAAATCAGTACCCTGTTCCTGCTTTTTCCCCATATCCCTTGGTTCCTTTAGCCCTAATTGCTAAATCTAATTCTCTCTTGGAAGTTAGGACATTTAGGACTGAGATGAGGAAAAGCTTTTTCATCCAGAGTTGTGAATCAGTGGAATTCTCTGCCACAGAAGGCAGTGGAGGTCAATTCACTTGATGTTTTCAAGAGAGTTAGATGTTAGGGCTAAAGGAATCAAGGGATATGGGGAAAAAGTAGGAACAGGGAACTGATTCTGGATGATTAGCCATGAAGTTCTCTTGAACTTCTACAGGTGCACAGTACAGAGCATATCGATTGGTTGCATCACAGCCTGGTTCAGCAGCCTAAACACCTAGGAGCGAAAAAGACTGCAAAAAGTTGTGACCACTGCCCAGTCCATCACCAGCTCTGACCTCCCCACCATTTATCGGAGTCTCTGCCTCAAAAAGGCAGCCAGCATCATCAAAGACCCACACCATCTTGGACACACACTCATTTCACTCCTGCCATCGGGAAGAAGGTTCAGGAGCCTGAAAACTCTAACGTCCAGGTTCAAGAACAGCTTCTTCCCTTCTGCTTTCAGGCTATTAAACACTACAAACTCAAATAAACTCTGAACTACTGTGTATGTGTGTACTTGTGAGTATGTGCATATATACACACTGAACTTTTTTTCCTCACCTTTATCATATTGTTTACAGTGTACCATGTTTACATATTCTGTTGTGCTGCAGCAAGTATGAATTTCATTGTTCTATCTGGGACACATGACAATCAAACTCTCTTGACCATATTGAATAGTGGTGCTGGCTCGAAGGGCCAAATGGCCTCCTCCTATACCTACTTTCTGTGTTTCTATTCCGTCTCTCCCCGCCCTAGTCCTCCAACTATTTTCTGTCCTCCTGATTAATTTTACTGATTGTAAGCCTCCTGGTCACCTTCCCCTCAGTCCATTCTACAGTTCCTTTATCAGTGTCTGCTTTGAACTGTGATTTTCACACCTTACCCTTGCATATCTCTAGTCTCCCTCTCCCCTGACTCTCAGTCTGGAGCAAAGACACTAGAGCTCCTCTCAGCAAAGATACTAGAGCTCCTCTCAGCAAAGATACTAGAGCTCCTCTCAGCAAAGACACTAGAGCTCCTCTCAGCAAAGACACTAGAGCTCCTCTCAGCAAAGACACTAGAGCTCCTCTCAGCAAAGACACTAGAGCTCCTCTCAGCAAAGATACTAGAGCTCCTCTCAGCAAAGACACTAGAGCTCCTCTCAGCAAAGACACTAGAGCTCCTCTCAGCAAAGACACTAGAGCTCCTCTCAGCAAAGATACTAGAGCTCCTCTCAGCAAAGATACTAGAGCTCCTCTCAGCAAAGACACTAGAGCTCCTCTCAGCAAAGACACTAGAGCTCCTCTCAGCAAAGATACTAGAGCTCCTCTCAGCAAAGATACTAGAGCTCCTCTCAGCAAAGATACTAGAGCTCCTCTCAGCGAAGACACTAGAGCTCCTCTCAGCAAAGATACTAGAGCTCCTCTCAGCAAAGACACTAGAGCTCCTCTCAGCAAAGATACTAGAGCTCCTCTCAGCAAAGACACTAGAGCTCCTCTCAGCAAAGACACTAGAGCTCCTCTCAGCAAAGATACTAGAGCTCCTCTCAGCAAAGATACTAGAGCTCCTCTCAGCAAAGACACTAGAGCTCCTCTCAGCAAAGACACTAGAGCTCCTCTCAGCAAAGATACTAGAGCTCCTCTCAGCAAAGATACTAGAGCTCCTCTCAAAGATACTAGAGCTCCTCTCAAAGACACTAGAGCTCCTCTCAGCAAAGATACTAGAGCTCCTCTCAAAGACACTAGAGCTCCTCTCAAAGATACTAGAGCTCCTCTCAGCAAAGACACTAGAGCTCCTCTCAAAGACACTAGAGCTCCTCTCAAAGACACTAGAGCTCCTCTCAGCAAAGATACTAGAGCTCCTCTCAGCAAAGATACTAGAGCTCCTCTCAGCAAAGATACTAGAGCTCCTCTCAGCAAAGATACTAGAACTCCTCTCAGCGAAGACACTAGAGCTCCTCTCAGCAAAGACACTAGAGCTCCTCTCAGCAAAGACACTAGAGCTCCTCTCAAAGACACTAGAGCTCCTCTCAGCGAAGATACTAGAGCTCCTCTCAGCGAAGATACTAGAGCTCCTCTCAAAGACACTAGAGCTCCTCTCAGCAAAGACACTAGAGCTCCTCTCAGCAAAGACACTAGAGCTCCTCTCAGCAAAGACACTAGAGCTCCTCTCAAAGACACTAGAGCTCCTCTCAGCAAAGACACTAGAGCTCCTCTCAGCAAAGACACTAGAGCTCCTCTCAGCAAAGATACTAGAGCTCCTCTCAGCAAAGATACTAGAGCTCCTCTCAGCAAAGATACTAGAGCTCCTCTCAGCAAAGATACTAGAGCTCCTCTCAGCAAAGACACTAGAGCTCCTCTCAAAGATACTAGAGCTCCTCTCAGCAAAGATACTAGAGCTCCTCTCAGCAAAGATACTAGAGCTCCTCTCAGCGAAGATACTAGAGCTCCTCTCAGCAAAGATACTAGAGCTCCTCTCAGCAAAGATACTAGAACTCCTCTCAGCAAAGACACTAGAGCTCCTCTCAGCAAAGATACTAGAGCTCCTCTCAGCAAAGACACTAGAGCTCCTCTCAGCAAAGATACTAGAGCTCCTCTCAGCAAAGACACTAGAGCTCCTCTCAGCAAAGATACTAGAGCTCCTCTCAGCAAAGACACTAGAGCTCCTCTCAAAGACACTAGAGCTCCTCTCAGCAAAGATACTAGAGCTCCTCTCAAAGACACTAGAGCTCCTCTCAGCAAAGATACTAGAGCTCCTCTCAGCAAAGATACTAGAGCTCCTCTCAGCAAAGACACTAGAGCTCCTCTCAGCAAAGATACTAGAGCTCCTCTCAGCAAAGATACTAGAGCTCCTCTCAGCAAAGATACTAGAGCTCCTCTCAGCAAAGATACTAGAGCTCCTCTCAGCAAAGACACTAGAGCTCCTCTCAGCAAAGACACTAGAGCTCCTCTCAGCAAAGATACTAGAGCTCCTCTCAGCAAAGATACTAGAGCTCCTCTCAGCAAAGACACTAGAGCTCCTCTCAGCAAAGATACTAGAGCTCCTCTCAGCGAAGACACTAGAGCTCCTCTCAGCAAAGATACTAGAGCTCCTCTCAGCAAAGACACTAGAGCTCCTCTCAGCAAAGATACTAGAGCTCCTCTCAGCAAAGACACTAGAGCTCCTCTCAGCAAAGATACTAGAGCTCCTCTCAAAGACACTAGAGCTCCTCTCAGCAAAGATACTAGAGCTCCTCTCAGCAAAGACACTAGAGCTCCTCTCAGCAAAGATACTAGAGCTCCTCTCAAAGACACTAGAGCTCCTCTCAGCAAAGATACTAGAGCTCCTCTCAGCAAAGACACTAGAGCTCCTCTCAGCAAAGATACTAGAGCTCCTCTCAAAGACACTAGAGCTCCTCTCAGCAAAGATACTAGAGCTCCTCTCAGCAAAGACACTAGAGCTCCTCTCAGCAAAGATACTAGAGCTCCTCTCAGCAAAGATACTAGAGCTCCTCTCAGCAAAGATACTAGAGCTCCTCTCAAAGATACTAGAGCTCCTCTCAAAGATACTAGAGCTCCTCTCAAAGATACTAGAGCTCCTCTCAAAGATACTAGAGCTCCTCTCAAAGATACTAGAGCTCCTCTCAAAGATACTAGAGCTCCTCTCAAAGATACTAGAGCTCCTCTCAAAGACACTAGAGCTCCTCTCAGCAAAGATACTAGAGCTCCTCTCAGCAAAGACACTAGAGCTCCTCTCAGCAAAGATACTAGAGCTCCTCTCAGCAAAGATACTAGAGCTCCTCTCAGCAAAGATACTAGAGCTCCTCTCAGCAAAGATACTAGAGCTCCTCTCAGCAAAGATACTAGAGCTCCTCTCAGCAAAGATACTAGAGCTCCTCTCAGCAAAGACACTAGAGCTCCTCTCCGCTATCGGATCTTTGGTCTGCAGAAGGGTCTCGACATGAAGGTCCGCCAATGCTTCCCTCCCCCAGACGCTGCCCGTCCCGCTGTTACTCCAGCCCCGTGTCTCTGTCACCACAGATCCTATAGCTTGCTACATGGTCTTTGTCTGTCACTAGTTTAATGCATAGATCCTATAAGATCTTTGGTTTAATGTGGTTTATTGCAAAGGTTTATTGTCAGGCGCGCGGTGCAGGCTGGGCCGGTGGAGGACCGGACTGGGAGCGCGGTGGGGGACTGGACTGGGAGCGCGGTGCAGGCTGGGCCGGTGGAGGACCGGACTGGGAGCGCGGTGGGGGACTGGACTGGGAGCGCGGTGCAGGCTGGGCCAGTGGAGGACTGGACTGAGCGCGCGGTGCAGGCCGGGCCGGTGGAGGACCGGCGGTGGGCGGCCGGGGCACGATGGCGACGTCGCTCGGAGCCAACACGTACAACCGGCAGAACTGGGAGGACGCGGTGAGCGGCGGCGGCGGGGCCGGGGCCGGAGGGCAGGGGATGAGAGAGTCACGGGGGGCGATCCCGATCCCGAAGGCGCTCCCTCCTCCCACCTACTCGGGCCGGCCGCCTGGAGCAGCCCGCGGCCTCGGGCCTGTGTCCCGGGGAAGGACCCGCTCACAGGCTCTCCTCCCCGGTCAGACACAGGCGGGGCGCGGGCACCTCGGCGGGTCGGGCAGCGTCTGTGGGGGGAGAGGCAGACAGACAGACAAGACCAGTGTCCCGGGTTTAACGTGGACACCAAATATCGAGCCGATTTACAAAATTAAGCCACAAAATGCTGGAGTAACTCAGCGGGACAGGCGGCATCTCTGGAGAGAAGGAATGGGTGACGTTTCAGGTGGAGACCCTTCTTCAGACTGATGTCAGGGGAGGGGGCGGGACAAAGATACAATGTGGTCAGAGACAGTAAGACTGGTGGGAGAACTGAGGAGGGATGGAGAGAGAAAGCAAGGGCTATCTTAAATTAGAGAAGTCAATGTTCAAACCACGGGTGTAAGCTGCCCAAGTGAAATATGAGGTGCTGTTCCTCCAATTTGCGATGGGCCTCACTCTGACAGTGGAGGAAGGCCAGGACAGAAAGGTCAGATTGGGAATGGGAGGGGGAATTAAAGTGCTGAGCAACCGGTAGATCAGGTAGGTTAAGGCGGACTGAGGGGAGGTGTTCAGCGAAACGATCGCTGAGCCTGCGCTTGGTCTCGCCGATGTACAGGAGTTGACACCTGGAACAGCGGATACAGTAGATGAGGTTGGAGGAGGTGCAAGTGAACTGCTGCCTCAACTGGAAAGACAGTCTTGGACAGTTGAGGGGGGAGGTAAAGGGACAGGTGTTGCATCTCCTGTGTTGCAGGGGAAAATACTTAGGGAGGGGGTGGTTTGGGTGGGAAGGGACGAGTTGACCTGGGAGTTGCAGAGGGAATGGTCTCTGGAAAGCAGAAAGTGGTGGAGATGGGAAGATGTGACCAGTAGTGGGATCACGTTGGAGGTGGCGAAAATGTTGGAGGATTATATGTTGTATGTGATGGCTGATGGGGTAAAGGTGAGGCCAAGGGGGACTCTGTCCTTGTTACGAATGGAGGGAGGGGGAGCAAGAGCGGAGCTGTGGGATATTGAGGAGACCTCAGTGAGAGCCTCATCTATGGAAGAGGGGAACCCCCGTTTCCTAATGAATTAGGACATCTCCGATGCCCTGGTATGGAAAACCTCACCCTGGGCGCAGATGTGGCGTAGACGGAGGAATTGGGAGTAGGGGATAGAGTTTTTACATGAAGCATGGTTGGAAGAAGTGTAGTCAAGGTAGCTATGGGTGTTCAATGGAGAACATGGATGGGCGACATATCAGGATCCTCCTTCAGTCTGATTGATGAGGGGAGAAAGCAGGAAGAGAGGTGGGAGAGGCATAAAGACTGGTGAGTGATAGGTGGATACAGATGAGGGGGGGGGGATGTTGTGTGAAAAATGGTGGTTGAACAGGAGCCAAAAGGGTGTCACAAAATGAGAGAAGAGGAGTGAAATGCAAATGTGGAGGGATATGGGTGGAAGGGACGGAGTTACCATATATCCCAAAATGGAACTGTGTGTAAATGGAATATGTATTTATAAAGAAGGGTCTCGACCCAAAACACCCCCCATTCGCTCTCTCCAGAGATGCTGCCTGTCCTGCTGAGTTACTCCAGCTTTTTGTGTCTATCCTTGGTTTAAACCATCAGCTGCAGTTCTTTCTCACGCACACACTATATATACAGTGCCCTCTCTAATGTTTGGGACAAAGACCCATCATTTATTTATTTGCCTCTGTACTCCACAATTTGAGATTTGTAATAAAAGAAAAGCACATGTGGTTAAAGTGCACATTGTCAGATTTTAACAAAGGCCATTTTTATACATTTTGGTTTCACCATGTGGAAATTACAGCTGTGTTTATACATAGTCCCCCCCCATTTCAGGGCACCATAATGTTTGGGACACAGCAATGTCATGTAAATGAAAGTAGTCATGTTTAGTATTTTGTTGCATATCCTTTGCATGCAATCACTGCTTAAAGTCTGCGATTCATGGACATCACCATTGCTGGGTATCTTCTCTGGTGATGCTCTGCCAGGCCTGTATTGCAGCCATCTTTAGCTTATGCTTGTTTTGGGGGCTAGTCCCCTTCAGTTTTCCCTTCAGCATATAAAAGGCATCTCAATTGGGTTCAGATCGGGTGATTGACTTGACCACCCAAGAATTGACCCTTTTTTAGCTTTGAAAAACTAATTTGTTGCTTTAGCAGTATATTTGGGATCATTGTCTTGCTGTAGAATGAACGGCTAGCCAATGAGTTTTGAGGCATTTGTTTGAACTTGAGCAGATAGGATGCGTCTATACATTTCAGAATTCATTATGCTACTACCATCAGCGGTTGTATCATCAATGAAGATAAGTGAGCCAGTACCTTCAGCAGCCATACATGCCCAGGCCCTAACACCCCCACCACCATGTTTCACAGATGAGGTGGTATGCTTTGGATCTTGAGCTGTTCTCTCTGTCCTCCATACTTTGCTCTTGCCATCGCTCTGGTATAAGCTAATCTTCATCTCATCTGTCCACAAGACCTTTTTTCCAGAACTGTGATTGCTCTTTTAAGTACTTCTTGGCAAACTGTAACCTGGCCATCCTATTTTTGCAGCTAACCAGTGGTTTGCACCTTGCAGTGTAGCCTCTGTATTTCTGTTCATGAAGTCTTCTGTGGACAGTGGTAATTGACAAATCCACACCTGACTCCTGAAGAGTGTTTCTGATCTGCCTGACAGATGTTTGGGGATTTTTATTTATTATAGAGAGAATTCTTCTGTCATCAGCTGCGGGGGTCTTCCTTGGCCTGCCAGTCCCTTTGCGATTACTAAGCTCACCAGTGCTCTCTTTCTTCTTAATGATGTTCCTAACAGTTGATTTTGGTAAGCCTAAAGTTTGGCTGATGTCTCTAACAGTTTTATTCTTGTTTCTCAGAATCACAATGGCTTCTTTGACTTTCATTGGCACAACTTTGTTCCTCATGTTGAAAGGCATTTAAACACACCTGAGCAATTACCAACACACGTGAAGCCATGTGTCCCAAACATTATGGTGCCCTGAAATGTGGGGACTATGTATAAACACAGCTGTAAGTTTTACATGGTGAAACCAAAATGTATAAAAATACCGTTTAATAAAATCTGACAATGTGCACTTTAACCACGTGATTTTTTTCTATTACAAATCTCAAATTGTGGAGTGCAAAGGCAAATAAATAAATTATGGGTCTTTGTCCCAAACATTATGGAGGGCAGTGTGTATATTTATCTACACACACATACTAACACAAACAATAATAGTACTAAGACAAAAACAATGGCAAGTCTATGTGGTTGGGAGCTTATTTAGAGGTGTGGAGTTATTTGGCGGTTGTAGTATTTAATAGGCTGATGGTCACTCCACTGAGTTACCACAGCATTCTATCTAATCACCACTAAAACAGGCGTGGAAGGATACAGATCCAGTGCAGGCAAATGGGATTAGTTTAGGTGGGCACTAAGGTCAGCGTGGATGTGGTGGGCTGAAGTTCCTACATCTGTTGTGTGACTCTGCCCTGGAATCAAGCTCGTCTCTCCTTCCACCTATCACTTGCCAGGCTTTGTCTCGCCCCCACCTCTCTTCCAGCTTTCTCCCTCCCACCACATTCAGTCTGGAAAAAGTATAAGGCCGTCTTTAAATTTGCCAACCACTTTACTGTTGGGGTGTGGATTATAGGTAACAGTGAGTGAGGAGGGAAATCTGTCATCTGACTGGTGCCAGAACAACAACCTTCCTCACGTAGTCCACACTTGTGTCTCACTTCTTCCAATCCCAATTCTCCCTTTAACTCAAACTTCCATAACTTTACCCTCCACAAAATCCACTCCTGTGCCGCCAATCATCCTCCTGCTCACTCTCGTCAAACTCAGACCCCTGTCCTCACAAGGCCGCTCTCTAGTTGGTGATAGGACGGTTCAGTTGCCTGCTAACAGCTGGCAAGAAACTGTCTCTGAATCTGGAGGTGTGTGTTTTCACATTTCTGTACCTCTTGCCTGATGGGAGAGGGGAGACGAGGGAGTGACCAGGGTGCGACAGGTCCTTGATTATGCTGGTGGCCTGGCTGAGACAGCGTGAAGTGTCGATGGAGTCAATGGAAGGGAGGCTGGTTTGTGTGATGGTCTAGGCTGTGTCCACATTTCTTTGTAAATTCTTGTGACCTTGGATGGAGCTGTTCCCTAACCAGGCTGTGATACATCCCGATAATACGCGTTTTACAGCGCATTTCACTGTATCTCAGCACATATGACAATATCAAACGTAAACCTAAATCTGGAACCACGGCCGTCTAGTTTTAGACTCCCCTGCTGTAAGAGACAGAAAGACCCCGGCTATATGCATCACTCCAGTTTCTTCACGTTTTCCCCTCAGCTGCAATGATCAGCCTCTGTTTTCTTGGTGTAACTAAGACTTCTCTGTTTTTACAAGCAGGATTTTCCGATTCTGTGCCAAACATGCCTCGGGGAGAATCCGTACATTCGCATGGTGAGTTTTTTCATTCTCTCGTGGGTGTGAAGGTTCGGGGAGAGGTGTTGTGCTGTGTGGCTGAAACGGACAAATCCTTTATCATGACACCTGATCTCTTCTGTGAACTAAACACAAAGTGCTGGAGGAGTCCCACAGGTCAGGCAGCGTCTGCGGAGGGAATGGACAGAGGACGTTGTGGATTGGGACCCTTCAGTCCAAGTTCCTCCAACATTCAACACTTTGTCAAGTGCAGTAATCTCCGTTCCTGAGGCCCCCATTTTGATTTATCCCCCCTCTCCCCTCCTTATGTGACACCCTTTTGTCTCCATTTTACGTCCAGCCTTTGTCACTCATCTGCCAATGACCCTCACCCCCTCACCTATATCCACCTATCACTCACCAGGCTTTGTCCCACCACCACATTCTTAATTAGTTGGATAATGGTATAACATTAATTTCATACGCGGTGGTGAGGCCACATTTGAAGTTTGCACGTTCTCTCTGTGACTGTGTGGGTTCCCTCCAGGTTCTCTGGTTTTGTCCCATATCCCTAAGGTATGAGTTTGTAGGATAATTGTCCCCCTGTAAATTGCCCCTGGTGTGTAGGGAGTGGTTGAGAAAGTGAGATGACGTAGAACTAGTGTGAACGGGTAATGGATGGTCAGCGCGGACTCGGTGTCTCTAAGCTAAACTTAACGATTGTTTTTATTTGTGATTTCAGACAAAAGAGAAATACGGGAAAGAGTGCAAGGTGCGTATGTCTCCCGTTAAATGCACGGTTCTCTCTCCCTCTCCTCTTCACCCTGGATTAGAGTCATACAGTGCGGAAACAGGCCCTTCAGCCAACTTGCACACACCGACCAACTTGCCCCATTACACTAATCTCATCTGCCTGTGTTTGGCCCATATCCCCCTAGACCTGTACTATCCATGTACCTGTCTAAGTGTTTCTTAAAAGTTGCGACAATATCTGCCTCAACTACTTCCTCCGGCAGCTCGTTCCATACACCCGCCACCCTTTGTGTAAAAAAGTTACCACTCAGATTCCTATTAAATCTTTTTCACTCACCTTAAACTTATGTCCTCTGGTTCTCGATTCCCCTACTCTGGGCAAGACTGTGCATCTACCCAATATTCCTACAGTCTATTCCTCTTATTATTTTATTTTGACGCGATTGCACACAAATTCTTATACCAGGGCACAAGCATTTTGTTGTATTCACAAGGACCAGCAGATGCTGGTTTACATAAATAGACACAAATAGTAACACAGAGGGTCAGACAGCAACTCTGGAGAACTTGGATAAGTTTCGGGTCGGGACCCTTCTTCAGACTGATCGTAATAAGGGGGAAAGCTGGAGGAGAGGCCGGGCAAAGCCAGGCAAGTTCTAGCTAGATACAGTTGAGGGGGCGAGGTGAAGAATGGTCCCAACCCAAAACCTATCCAGGTTCTCCAGAGTTGCTGTATGACCGTCTGACTGTCCAACCCGTCACCTGTCCATGTTCTCCAGAGATGCTTCCTTACCTGCTGAGTCACTTCAGCACTTTGTGTTTTTTTTTAGTAAGCTAGCATCTGCTGCTCCTTGGGACTCCCGAGTGATAGGTGGGTGCAGGTGAGGAGGATTAGATTGGCAGATGGATGGACAAATGCCAGAAACATTAAGAAAGCAAAAGGCCGTGAGGTGCTGCCTGACCCGCTGGCTTACTCCAGCGCTTTGTATCTGCAGTTGGTTGTTTCGCTAAAGGTCTTCCGCCCTATTCTTCACTACTCCCTCCCTCCCTCCTCGTCATTCCCCTTTCCCTCCCCCATCCCTCTTCCCTTCATCCCATTCACTCCTCACTCCCTCCCCGTTCACTCTTCCCTCCACTCTCCTCTCCAGATCTGCTCCAGGCCCTTCACGGTGTTCCGCTGGTGCCCGGGAGCGCGGATGCGTTTCAAGAAGACGGAGGTGTGCCAGACCTGCAGCAAGCTGAAGAACGTGTGTCAGACATGCCTGCTGGACCTGGAGTATGGTGGGTGGCAGGGAGGCGGGGGGGGGGGGGGGCGGGTGAAGAGCAGCCTGTCGCTGAGAGCACCCAGGGATGGGGAGAACAATGGGTGTGGTTTGTCTGAGGCCTTGTCCTGAGGGTCGCTGGGGTCATGGGTCATCATGGGTCGTGGGTCCTAAGTTTAGAAAAGTGACTTTTTGAACTGCTCCGAGTTTTGAAACTGGCCACCGGTGCTCAAAGTTTGGCTTTTAGTTTAGGTTAGAGATACAATATGGAAGCAGGCCACGGACCCACCTTCAAACCCGCACGTCTTTGGAATGTGTGAGCAAAGCGGAGCACCCGGAGAAAACCCACGCGGTCACAGGGAGAACGTACAAAAACAGACGACCACCGTCTTGCAACGTCAGAGACCCGGGTTCCATCCTGACTAAGGGTGCTGTCTGTGTGGAGTTGCACACGCGGTCAGCATGAGTTTTCTCCAGGTGCTCCGGTTTCCTCCCACATCCAGGCCGACCATCGATCAATTTTTCACACTAGTTGTGAGACATTTAGATACAGGAAGGATGTGGATCATGTGCAGGCTGATAAGAGTTGGCACCATGTTCAGCGTGAACTTTGTGGGCCGAAGGGCCTGTTCCTGTGCTGTACTATTCTATACTTTATGTAGCAATTACTGGCCACACAGTGGTCCCACATTCCAAAAAAATAAATTAAAAAAAACATTCATTTCAGAATATTAATTGGTAAGTTGCTGAATACATGGCGTTGGAGTGTTGCGCTGAAGCTGGTTAAAGTTGATCAACCAGCACATTTGGTTGATAAGGGCGGCACAGTGATAGAGCAGTAGAGCTGCTGCCTCACAGCGCCAGAGACCCGGGTTCGATCATGACCACGGGTGATGTTTGTACGGAGTTTGTCCATTCCCCCTGTGACTGCGTGGGTTTACTCCGGGTACTCCGGTTTCCTCCTATATCCCAAAGATGTACAGGCTTCTAAATTGTAAATTGTTAATTTATGAGGTGATCGCTGGTTTGTGCAGACTGCGCTGTAACTCAAATGTCTAAAGTCGTGTCTGATCTCCACCCTGACAGGTTTGCCCATCCAGGTGCGCGATGCAGGAATCTCCCTCAAGGATGAGATGCCTAAATCTGATGTCAATAAGGAGTATTACACGCAGAACATGGAGAGAGAGGTAACTATCTTCATCCCCTTAGGTTTAAGCTTATTATTGTCACGTGTAAAACTTTGTTTCACATGCTATCGAAACAGATACAAATACAATCAAGTCAAATTCAAGTACAATAGGTAGAGCAAAGGAGAAGATACAGAGTGCAGAATATGGTTCTCATCTTTGTAACGCATCAGTTGCAGAGACAAAGTCCAATGTCTGCAAAGGGGCTGAGGTGAGTCGGACAGTACCTTATGTCTGGACTGTGTGATGGATTGGGCTATATCCATAACTCCCTGCAATTTCTAGCGGTCGTCTGGTGTTGCTTATTTACAAATGTTATCGCAAACTTCTGCCGTGTTGTGAAGTTGCCCTGAGGTACTTGTTAGACAAAGGATAATGGAAATAAGAATGCACTGCTTTCCTTCATTGTTATTGAGGTTGAGTTTTGGGACGGCTATTGGGCAGGGTTGTGGGTTGTATTTTAGTTTTCATTTGAGTCTGTTGGTATTAGGGTTGGTGTTTTGGAGTTTAGGGGTTGGGGTTTAGGGTTGGGGGTTTTGGTAGGAGTTGAGTTTAGGGTTGGAGTTTTGGGTTGGAGCTGGTTGTGGGGCTGATGCTCTGCTGTCTCTGCAGATCCAGAACTCGGACGGGACGAGGCCGGTGGGAGCGCTGGGCAAGGCCACCAGCTCCAGTGACATGTTGCTGAAACTGGCCCGGACCACCCCTTACTACAAACGCAACCGGCCCCACATCTGCTCGTTCTGGGTCAAGGGGGAGTGCAAGCGCGGCGAGGAGTGTCCATACAGGTACGGCAGGCGGGTGGAAGGTGGGGCTCCGGGGACGGGAGATCAACGGCTGGGGCGCTGAATGGTGGAGTCATTCAGCACAGAGATTGGCCCTTCTTCCCCACTCGTCCATGCCAACCTGGATGCCCCATCTTCACTAGTCCCACCTACCTGTGTTTGGCCCATGTCCCTCTAAACCTTTCCTATCCATATTCCTGTCCAAATGCCTTTTGAATGTTGTTCTAGTACCTGCCCCAACTACCACCGCCGGCAGCTCATTCCATGCACCCACCACCCTCAGTGTGGCAACAAGTTGCCCCTCAGGTTCCTATTAAATATTTCCCCTCTCACCTTAAAACGATGCCCTCTGGTTCTTGATTCCCTTTACCCAAAGACTCTGCATTCACCCTATCTGTTCCCCACCCTCCATTTCTTTGCCTCCCCTGTGCCCCACCTGGACCCGTGTCTATAACTACCTCGTAATTTTAGCCTGGCAATTTGCAGCTATTCAATCCTTTTGTCTCGTACCTTCTGTCTTTTCATCCCCGGACTTTGTCCAGCCATCCACCTGCCAAAAACACCTTCCACCTGTATCCACCTATCACTCGCCAGGCCTTCTCCTTTCCCACCTCTCTTACCGCTCTCTGTTTTCTACACTGAGTATAGACGGTGGGAAGTCATGCTCATGTCAGGTCAAGTTTATTCGTCACATGCACATACGGGATGTGCAGTGAAATGAAAAGTGGCAATGCTCGCAAACTCTGTGCAAAAAACAAACAAACTACAAACAGAATGGCACAGAATCATATGTTCTTTTACATATTAAATATTGTGGGCGGAAGGAAAAAGGGGGAAAAACCCAGCAATTTTTTTTAAAAAGCAGTATTGTGGTGCAGTAAAGTTAGTCCCTGGTGAGATAGGAGTTTACAGACCGAATGGCCTCTGCTTCTCAACCTCTCCGTTCTCACAGCATGGCAACGGAGGCGTTTGCCTGACCATAGCAGCTGGAACAGTCTGTTGCTGGGGTGGAAGGGGTCCCCCATGATCTTGTTGGCTCTGGAGTTGCAGTTATGTAAGACATTGGTGAGGCCACATTTACAGTATTGTGTTGAGATCTGGCCACCATGTTACAGGAAAGATGTCATCAATTTGGAAAGGGTTCAGGGAAGTTTCATGAGGATGTTGCCAGAACTTTAGGGTCTGAGCTGCAGGGAGAGGTTGTGAAGGCTGGGACTCTTATTCCTTGGAGCGCAGGAGGATGAGGGGAGGGGGATGCTGTAGAGGTGTACAACATCATGAGAGGAATAGATCGGGTAGACACAGAGTCTCTTCCCCAGAGTAGGGGAATCATGAACCAGAGGACATAGGTGAGGAGGGAGAGATTTAATAGGAATCTGAGGGGTAACTTTTCCACACTGGGGTTAATTATGGATGATGCTGCTGGAGGAGGTAGTTGAGGCAGGGACTATTGCAACATGTAAGGAACATTTCGGCAGGTACATGAATAGGACAGGTTTAGAGGGATATATGGGCCAAATGCAGGCTGGTAGGACTAGTGCAGATGGGTATGTAGATTGGTATGGGCAGGTTGGGCTGAAGGGCCAGTTTCGGTGCTGTATGACTATGACATTGTGAAGCCCTCGCCTTGCTGTGTGTTGCGTGCAGGCACGAGAAGCCGACGGACCCTGACGACCCTCTGGCCGATCAGAACATCAAGGACCGCTACTACGGCATCAACGACCCGGTGGCGGACAAGCTGCTGAAGCGCGCGGCCACCATGCCCAGGCTCGACCCCCCCGAGGACAAAACCATCACCACCCTGTACGTGGGGGGGCTCGGCGAGCAGATCTCCGAGACCGAGCTGAGGTGAGAATCTGGGCCGCCGGGCAGGGCCTGCAGGGGATCACTGCAGGTTGGAAACTTTGCTAGAAAAGGCGTTTGTAGTCAATAGATTCACACAGCCTGCAGTTGTCAACGACTAGAGGGCACAGGGTTACAGTGAGAGGGGCAAACGTTTCAAGGCGATGTGTGTGGCATATTGTTTACACAGAGGGTGCGGGGTGCCTGGTACCCGCTGCCATGGGGAGGTGGTGGAGGCAGATGCTCAATGGAAGTGAGGTTGGCGGTAGAGTTGCTCCCTCACAGCGCCAGAGACCGAGGTTTGATCCTGACTCCAGGTACGTTCTCCCTGTGACTGCGTGGGTTTTCCCCGTGGGCTCGGGATTCCTCCCACATTCCAAAGATGTACAGGTTTGTAGGTTAATTTGGCTTCGGAATCGATTGCAAATTGTGCCCAGTGCGCAGGATAGCGTTAGTGTGCGGGGCGATCGCTGGCCGGCACAGACTCGGTGGGCGATGGGCCTGTTTCCACCCTGTACCTCCAAAGAGTAAAGTCTAAAGCTGCTGTAGACTTCAGAAATACAGAACGGAAACATGGTCTACGGCCACTGAGTTTGCGACGACCAGCGATCACCCCGTACACTAGCCCTATTTAGCAAAGCTAATTAACCTACAAACCCGCACTGAATAAACTAAAGGGGGCGAGGTTGGTTTGCGTGTTGGTCTGGGCACAGATGGCTTGGCATCATGTTCGGCGCGGACACTCTGGGCCGTGCGGCCGGTTCCGGCGTGGCGCTGCTTCATGTTGTGTGTGACGCGGCGGCTGTTTTTGTGTGTGGCAGGAACCACTTCTACCAGTTTGGGGAGATCCGCTCCATCACGGTGGTGCAGAGGCAGCAGTGCGCCTTCATCCAGTTCGCCGTCAGACAGTCGTCGGAGCTGGCCGCCGAAAAATCCTTCAACAAGCTCATCATCAACGGACGCCGACTCAATGTCAAGTGGGGCCGGTGAGTGGGGAACCCAGCGGGGGGGGGGGGGGGGGGTGAGGGTGGGGCAAGCCTGGATAGGGTGGGGAACCTGGGGGTGGGCCTGGATAGAGTGGATGTGGAGGGGATGTTTCTACCAGTGGGAGAGTCTAGGACCAGAGGGCCCAGCCTCAGAATAAAAGGTTGTACCTTTACAAAGTAGAGGAGAAATTTTTGTAGTCAGATGGTGGCGAGTCTGTGGAATTCATTGTCACAGACGGCGGTGGAGGCCAACTCACTGGGTATTTTTAAAGCGGAGATTGACAGGATTAGTACGGGTGTCAGGGGTTACGGGGAGAAGACAGGAGAATGGTGGTGAGAGGGAAAGATAGATCAGCCATGATTGAATGGTGGAGTAGACTCAAAGGGGGCGAAAGGCCTGATTCTGCTCTTATTGCATGGTTATGGACAAATGGGTAGTTGATGGTGTGTGATTCCCAAATTAGATCCCAAGCTGCCAGAGGAAAGGACAAGGAGAAGGATCCGAACATTACAGAGTCCGGCATGAAGTTGGAGCCCGTTCCCGGGCTACCCGGAGGTAAGCCTCCGGAGGGTGCTTAACGAGACGGCCACGGGTTTGTCTGTCACGGGAGAAGGAGCGGGGTGGTGGGGGGGTCTGTCTCTCTCTCTCTCTCTCTCTCTCTCTCTCTCTCTCTCTCTCTCTCTCTCTCTCCCATGCATGTCTAACTCTCTCTCTCTCTCTCTCTCCCCCCCGCAGCGTTGCCGCCACCCCCGGTGTCGGTGGAGGAGGAGACGCCCACCAACTTCTTCAACCTGCCGCCCAGCGCCCCGCCCGCCGTGGTCAACATATCACTGCCCCCTCCCCCGGGGCTGGCACCCCCGCCACCACCAGGTACTGACCCTCCCGTCACCCCCTCCCCGCTCTCGACGGATCCGCACAGCTCTCCCCATCCTAGGCACAGGGAATCCCTGGAGAGGGGCGCGAGGCCGTGTAAAAGTACAGGGGGAGCAATGTCAATGGGCAAAGGATCCTCACTTAAACCGTGTGTATACGTGGTTTAGTTTAGTTAACTCTAGTTTAGGTTAGTACACTGGTTTATTTAAATCTACTCTAGTTTATTTTGGTTTATCCTAGTTTAGTTTAGTCTATTGTCACATGTACCAAGGTACAGTGAAAAGCTTTTTGTCACGTGCTATCCAGTCAGCAGAAAGACTATACATGATGTATAGTCTTTCCCTCAGGGGGGGATCTTATAGAAACGTACAAAATTCTTAAGGGGTTGGACAGGCTAGATGCAGGAAGATTGTTCAGGATTGTTCCTGATGTTGGGGAAGTCCGGAACAAGGGGTCACAGTTTAAGGATAAGGGGGAAGTCTTTTAGGACCCAGATGAGAAAAACATTTTTCACAGAGAGAGTGGTGAATCTGTGGAATTCTCTGCCACAGAAGGTAGTTGAAGCCAGTTCATTGGCTATATTTAAGAGGGCGTTAGATGTGGCCCTTGTGGCTAAAGGGATCAGGGGGTATGGAGAGAAGGCAGGTACAGGTTACTGACTTGGATGATCAGCCATGATCATATTGAATGGCGGTGCAGACTCGAAGGGCCGGATAGCCTACTCCTGCAACTATTTTCTATGTTTCTATGATTACAATCAAGCTGTCCACAGTGTACAGATACAACGGTCTCCAATGAGGTAGATGGGAGATCAGGACCACTCTCTAATTGATGATAGGACGGTTCAGTTGCCTGATGACAGCTGGGAAGAAACTGTCCCTGAATCTGGAGGTGTGTGTTTTCACACTTCTGTACCTCTTGCCTGATGGGAGAGGAGAAGAGGGAATGACCAGGGTCCTTGATTATGCTGGTGGTCTTGCTGAGTCAGCGTGAAGTGTAGATCGAATCAGTGGAAGGGAAGGGAGGTTGGTTTGTTGAACACGGTTTCTGCTGTCACTAACTCTCTCTCTCTCTCTCTCTCTCCGTCCCGCAGGTTTTGGACACGCCCTGTTCCACGGCATGCCTCCACCGCCTCCTCCCTTCCTCCGGGCTCCGGGTCCCATCCACTACCCCTCGCAGGACCCCCAGCGGATGGGCGCCCACACGAACAAAGCCAACAGCGCCTAACTCCAGCCTCTCCCTCCTCTCCCCCCCCTCCCTCCACCACTCCCTCTCCCCTCCCTCCCTCCACCACTCCCTCCCTCCACCCCTCCTCATGTCCCTGCCAGCCCCTGGTGCCGAGCGGCGGTGACAAACCAGAGATTCCCACGGCCGACGAGAGGCCCGTTTGCAAAGCCGCGACCATTCCAGCTGTGCTCGTTTTTTGTACGTTAAGGAAATTAGTGAGTCTAGTTTTTATTTCTCTGGTCCTATCTTAAGAAGGTGTAAATGTCGGTTCTCAAGAGCTGTTGGTGAAGACAGGAGCTGGGCTGCGTCTGACCTGTGCTTGGTTTCTGGATTAACATCTCCTGGAGAAAGACCCTGCCCCAGACTCCACTTGGGAAGATGTCTCCCAGCCTCTTGGGGATGAGCCCCCTGCTTATCTAAACCTGCCCCCTGTTTGGCCCCCATTTCCCCAAAGGCCACGGTAGATGGTGAGACCCAGGCAGCCATCACCGTCACTTCCACGTCTCGGCTGCTGGGAAACTCTGTGGGAGATTCTGATTGTCTGAGCTGAGGGACGCTGGTACGGGTCAGGCTCGTAACTGTTTGTGGATGCCCCGGAGGGAGCAGAGTGAGTGTATTTCCATTGGGCACTGCCTCAAGCAAAGGGTAACAAACATTGTGGTCGCTGAGGGCAGTGGTAAAAGCTTCTGTTCGATTAAAGAATAATAAACACACCAATCATCGGCGACTTCAGCTGTACATCGGTAATCGGCTCTTAACCGTGGCCTGGGTGTGGTCAGCATGTTTGGGAAGGGGGTGGGGTGATGGAGAAGGATTGGTGGGGGGGTGGTGTTTAGTGCCTGCTTTTGTCCTCTGCTTCCTTGTGTCCCATGCCCACGGAAGTGGGCTTCAGATCCAGGGAGCCGGAGAGGCCAGGGCTGCAATTATGGTGCTGCGTTTTACATTGGAAATGCCAAAGACCTGTGTGTATTGAATCAAAACATCTATTAATTCCCCTCACTGCAGCTCTCTCAATAGAATGGGTGGCGCAGCTGGTAGAGCTGCTGCCTCACAGTGCCAGAGTCCCGGGTTTGATCCTGACCTCGGGTTCTGCGTGTGTGTGTGTGTGGAGTTTGCCGTTCTCCCTGCGTGGGTTTCCTCCAGGTGCTAAGGTTTCCTCCTACGTCTCCAAAGACATGCAGATTTGTATGATAATTGGCCGTCTGTAAAGTTTTCAGTTTTAGAGATACAACGTGGAAACAGGCCCTTCAGCCCACCAAGTCCACGCCGACCAGCAATGACCCATACATTAGTTTTACAGAAGCCAATTGACCTACAAACCTGCACGTCTTTGGAATGTGGGAGGAAACCGGAGAAAACCCACGTGGTCACAGGGAGAACGTACAGCTCACACAAAGACAGCAACTGAGGTCAGGATGGAACCCGGGTCTCTGGTGCTGGAAGGCAGCAACTCTACCGCTGTGCCACTGTGCTGCCCCAAATTGCCCCTAGTGTGCGGGGAGTGGATGAGAAAGTGGGAGAACATGGAACTCGTGTGAAGGGGTGAAAGCTGGGTTGGCTTGGACTCGGTGGCCCATATGGCCAGTTTCCATGCTGTATCTCTAAACTAAGCTAATCGCCGACTGTTCTCAGACAGGGGAGAACCCTGAAGCTCCCTCTGGTGTGTGACTGCCCGTTGTTAAGAAAGTTAATTCTCACCATCACACACTGCGACCCCATCCGCCTACCAAAAAAACCTTGTCCCAGTTTGTATTCCTCACCTCCAGCCCAAGGCACTTCCCCCTCCCAGTGTCTTCGCCTCTGAACGCGTGCGGCATTGGAATTGTGTGCAGTTGTACAGGTCAACCACCAATCCTACAGCACCGTTAGGTCCACAGCTTTGCAGGTTTATCCATTTTGCTGGACCAACGGAGGTACCGGCCTTGCCTAGGCTGCCGGGGGGGGGCAGCTAACATTTGACCTGCTCTAGCGGCCACGGAAGCTCTGATGGGGTAGAGATCGGCCACCTCTCCCGGCCTAGGCGCCAGTTTTTGGGGGGGGGGGGGGGGGGGAGGGGCTCGAGTGTTCTAGAGCGCGCTCGGAATTCTTTCCGGATTAAAGGAGGTGCCAGAATACCAGTTGCTGTAAAATCGGTGGTGGACCTGTAGCTAGTGTGGAGATGGTTAGTTTGGGTCAAGTCGAACGCCCAGCGCAGAGATAATGATCAGTCACCAATAACACTGTGCTAACATTTATTGGTCATTTACACTTATAAAGGTTCATCTTTTTAAATGGCTTTGGAGTCTAGTTTATTTAATGCTGCCTTTCGGAGAGAGCCGCTGCCTCACAGCGCCAGTGACCCAGGTTCGATCATGACCGCGGGAGCCACCTATGTGAGAGTGTGTCTGCCTGCCTGTGTGTGTGTGTGTGTGCGCGCGCGCGCGCCTGCCTGCCTGCCTGCCTGTGTGTGTGTCTGCCTGCCTGCCCAGGGCTCATGCGGTCCTTGAAAGTCTTCGAATTTGAAACTTTTTCAAGTCCCTGATTGTCGGATTTATCAAAGGCCCTTGAATATCCGTCTTTATGATAAAAGTATTAATCTCTCTCTCTCTCTCTCTCTCTCTTTCTCTCTTTTTCTCTCTGAGTGTGTGAAACCTCACTTCCAGAGGGAAGTGCTTCAAAGGGTTTGTGGCCAGGGTGAGGGGTCAGAGATCATCTTACCCATTCGCTTCCTGGCCCTTGCACTGTACAGTTTGTCAATGGGGGGGGGGGGGAGTTGCAGCCAACAACCTTCTCAGCTGATCGGACGATTCGCTGCAGCCTCCAGGTGTCGTGCTTGGTGGCTGAGCCAAGCCAGACCATGATGGAGAAGGTGAGAACAGACTCTACGATGGCCGTGTTGAATTGGACCATCATTGCCTGCGGCAGATTGTGCTTCCTCAGCTGCCGCAGGAAGTACATCCTCTGTGTAGTCGATGGTAGCGCCCATTTCAGAACCTTGGAGATGATGGTTCCCAGGAACTTAAAAGACTCCACAGATGAGTGTGGTGTTGTTGATGGTGAGTGGGGTGAGGGGAGGGGGAGCTCTCCTAAAGTCTACAATCAATTTCACTGTCTTAAGAGCATTGAGTTCTAGGTTGTTGCTATGGCACCAGGACGCCAGCTGTGTCACTTCTTGTCTGTAGGCAGATTCCTCCCCATCCCTGGTCAGTACAATCAGGGTTGTGTCATCCGCAAGCTTGAGAAGCTTGACAGAGGAGTCTGTAGAGATGCAGTCGTTAGTGTAGAGAGAGTACACAGCCATGCGGTGCTCCCGTGCTGAGTTTTTGCGGGTCGGAGATGTGCTTTCCCAGCCTCACATGCTGCTTCCTGTCTGTCGGGAAGTTGGTGATCCACTGACTGGTTCAGGCACAGTCAACCGGGAGAGTTTGGAGTGTAGTAGCTCTGGCACAAAGGTGTTGAATGCAGAGCTAAAATCCTTGCATAGGTCCCCTGGCGGTCTAGATGCTGGAGGATGAAGTGCTGGCCTAGGTTGACTGCATCATCCACAGATCTATTGGCCCGATATGCAAACTGCAGACGGTCCAGCAGGGAGTTTGTATTTATTTTTCAGCTTGGCCAGCACAACCCTTTCGAGTGTCTTCATGGCTACAGAGGTCAGTGTGACGCCTGTAGTCATTAGGACCAGTAATCCTTGTCTATTTGGGTACAGGGACAATAGTGGAGACTTTGAAGCAGGCAGGGACAGTACAGGTTTGCAGGGACTGGTTGAAAAGCAAAGTTTTCCATTATCGGTTTCAGATTGACCAACTACGAGATGAGAAAATGGCCCATCAATGCTATTGATGTACGAATATAGATAAGTTAACCATCTTGTGTGTAATTAATATGTAGTTTAGTGTCGTTCTGTGCAACCTAGACTAATGGATTGACTGATCACCTTCTCAGATTTCCCTGAAAATCAGTGTCTGTACATCAGAGCACACAACAGAAAACAAGGTCTCAACTCCAAATTTCAATGGGCCTTTGGCCATAAATCGAGCTGTGTCAATGGTTCATAACTTCGAAGGAGTTGAAATTTGATTTTTCTAATGTGTTCTTTGTACCAGAGGTGTGCAAAACATGATTTTCAATCAAATCTGAGATGGTGACCGGCCACCTTTCTTACTTTTATTTGGTACAGAATCAAATCATCCAATACCAAGCAATTTATATACGTCTCTGATTAAACATCAAAGTTTGCTGGATATTGGTTCTTGAAAATGGGATTTTTGGCCCTTGAAAGTCCTTGAAATTATGGCTGTTCCAAGTGTACGAACCCGGCTGCCTCTTTATGTGTGTGTGTCTGCGTGCGTGTGTGTCTGCGTGTGTCTGCCTGTGCGTGTGTGTGTGTGCCTGTCTTTGTGTGTGTGCGTACGTGTGTCTGCGTGCGCGTGTGTACCTGCGTCTGCGTGTGTGTATCTGCGTGCGTGTGTCTGTGCGTACGTGTGTGTGTCTGCTTGCGTGTGCGTGTGTCTGCGTGTTTGTGTCTGCGTGCGTGTGTGTGTGTCTGCGTGCTTGTGTCTGCGTGTGTGTGTGTGTGTCTGCGTGCTTGTGTCTGTATGCTTGTGTCTGCGTGTGTGTATGAAGTTTGCATATTTTTTTCAGTGACTATGTGCCGACTACAATCAGTCTGAAGAAGGGTCCTGACCCGAAACGTCACCTATCCATGTTCAACAGAGACACTATTACTCCAGCACTTTGTGTCTTTTTAATGGTAAACTAGCATCTGCAATTCCTTGTGTATACATTAGGCCGTTATATCAACTGGCACTCATTAGGTCAGTGATCACAGGAGTGATGGGTGAGGGAGGTGGGGTGTAGGGTCATGAGATTATGGCACCACACTGACACTGCTTCACAGCGACTGATACCCGGGTTCGATCCTGACCACGGGTGCTGTCTGTACGGAGTTTGTATGTTCTCCATGTGACCGCGTGGGTTTCCTCCCACATGCCAAAGATGTGCAGGTTTGTAGGTTAATTGGCTTAAGTAAAAAACTGAAAATTGCCCCTAGAGTGTGGGATAGTGCTGGTGGATCGCTGGTCACCGGGGACTTGGTGGGCCGAAAGGTCTGCTTCAGCACTCTATCTCTCAAGTCTAAAGCGTCCAGATCCAAAACATCACCTATCCATGTATTCCAGAGATGCTACCTGACCCGCTGAGTTACTCCAGCACTTTGTCGTTTTGCTCAAGATTCCAGCATCTGAAGTTTTGTATCTGCAAAATTTTATTAACCGTTACAAATTTTTATGGCGATTTGTGAATTCCATCAATGGCAGGTTTTTTCTTACCTGAGCGGTAGGAACACAGGGCGCGAGTGACTGTCACATTCCAAGACTATGATTAATCAATATGTGTAAGGTTAACTCTAAGTGTGTGGCGTCTGATTTGCCTGTGCAGGGCAATTGTGTGGAGTTAAAGTGGTAGGAAAGTGTGGAGTGGATTACAGAGGTATGTGCTGTCTGTATATGGGAGAGTGTGAGAGGGTGTGTGTGAGGGGTAGTGAGGGTATGAAAGTGTGAGAGAGAAAGTAAGTGGGTGTGAAAGGAAGAGAGGAATGGGGAGTGTGTGATGGGGAGGGGAGTGAGTGATCAAGAGTATGTATGTGAAAGGATGTGTGTGTGAGTGAGTGAGAGTGTGGCTCTCTCCCTCACTACCGCAGCGTCACCCCTCTGTTCCTGGCGGTGTTTCCTGCTCAGAGTTCGGCAGACTCGGGCAGGGGTGGCCCAGTCCAGCCGCGGGCCCTGCGGTTGAAGCTGGGCCTGTTGGTGAGGCGGCTGACCTCCGGGGCCATGGTTTCCTCCGGCGTCTCCATGTTCTCCAGCTCCGGCACTGCGAACAGCCCCCCGCAGCCTCCGAACGGGATGGCAGCTCTGGAACAGCACAGGGAACAGAACTCAGCCCCACTGACACAGTGCAGGCCCTTCAGCCCAACACACCTGTGCTAATCATAGAGTCGTACAGCATAGGAACAGGCCCTTCGGCCCAACACGTCTATTAATCCTGTTCAGACAGTACCCAAACAGACCCTTCAGCCCAATGTGCCTGTACTAACAGTCATAGAGCACACAAACGCCCTTCAGCCCAATGTGCCTGTACTAACCCTAGTCATACTGCACAGGAATGGACCATTCGGCCTACTGTACCTGTACTAACCCTGGAGTCAGATAGCACACAAACATGCCCTTCAGCCCACTGAGCTTGTACTAACCCTAGAGTTGCACAGCAGAAGAACAGGCCCATTGGCCCAACATACCTGTACTAGCCATAGAATCAGCAGTGCACAACACAGAGCCTTTGGTCCAGTGTACCTGAACTAACCCTATAGTCATGCAACACATGAACAGGTCCTTCGGCCCATCGTACCAGTATTAACCGTGGGGCCATACAGCGCACCAATAGGCCCTTCAGCCCACTGTATCTGTACTGACCCTAGAGTCATACAGCACAGGAACAGATTCTTTGGCCCACCACAGCTACTGACCTTAAGGTTATTGATTGTGGCGACACAGTGGCAGAGCGGTAGAGCCGCTGCCTCACAGCGCCTGAGACCCGGGTTGAATCCTGACCTTGGATGCTGTCTGTACGCAGTTTGTGCATTCTCAGTGTGACCATGTGGATGTTATTCGGATGCTCCGATTTCCTCCCACATCCCAAAGTTGTGCAGGATTGTAGGTTAATTGGCTTCTGTAAATTGTCCCTGGTGTGTAGGATACTGCTAGTGTAGTCGGCATGGACACAGTGGGCCGAAGGGCCTTTTTCCGTGGCGTAACTCTGAAGTAAAAGTCTAAATGTGCAAATTAGGCCATTCGGCCCATTGAATTCTTGGGGGGAGGTCACATCGATCAGGGTCATTTGTGGTCAGCTCTGTGCTTTCCCCTGCAAAGGGGAGCTCCAGTAAAGGATTATTAGTGAGTTAGCAATACTATTTATGCACTTGGGTCGAACTTGGATCATGTATTCATTACATGGCACTGTAGTGAAGTCACTTCAGCCCAGAATAAACCAGAGTTTAAATGTTGGACCTGTGCCCTGTACAGAAAAGCCATGTGTTTAATGAATTATATCTGAATAAAATACTCTGATATTACCGTGAACACGTCTTTTTCCCCAGGGTAAAGGCTTGTAAAACAAGAGGGCGCAAGCTTACGGTGCGAGGGGAAAGATTTAAGAGGGACATAGACGATAGATCAGTACAGAATCATGATAGGAATAGATCCGGTAGATGCACAGTCTTCTGGCCAGCGTAGTTGAATTGAGTAGCAGAGGACACAGGTTTAAGGTGAGCGGTGAAAGATTTAATAGGAATCTGAGGGGCTACTTTTTCACACAGAGGGTGGTGGGTAAATGGAACGAGCTGCCGGAGGAGGTAGTTGAGGCAGGTACTATTGCAACGTTTAAGAAACATTTAGACAGGTATGTAGATGGGACAGGATAGCTTCAGAGGGATATGGCCCAAACGCAAGCTTGTGGGCCTCGTGCAGATGGGATATGTTGGTTGAAGGGCCTGTTTCCGAGCTGTATGACTCTATAACCGTACAGATGATGGACACAACGTGCTGGAGTAACTCAGAGGGTTAGCCAGCATCTCTGGAGGAAAACAATAGGACGTTTTGGGTCGGAGCCCAAATCGGGGAAGGCAACAAATGACCTCAGGAATGTTGGCTGGGGAAGGTGTGACAACCTTAGAGATAGACAGAGTTGACGTGGATAAGCTTTTCCCATTGAGGGTAGGGAAGATTCAAACAATAGGGCATGACATGAGAAGTAAGGGACAGAAGTTTAGGGGTAACATGAGGGGGAACTTCTTTACTCAGAGAGTGGTGGCTGTGTGGAATGAGCTTCCAGCAGAAGTGGTGGAGGCAGGATCGATTTTAACATTTAAAAGTAAAGTGGATAGGTATGTGGACGGGAAGGGAATGGAGGGGTATGGTCTGAGTGCAGGTAGATGGGACTAGGGGAAAATAAATGGTCGGCACGGACTGGAAGGATGACAAGGTCGAGAGGGCCTGTTTCTGTGCTGTAATTGTTATATGTTATATGGTTGTTAAGAGGGATACAAGGATGCGAACAGTGGAACTGGCAGGATGACAAGGGTGGGGAAGGAGAGAGGAGACGGAGGGAATGCAGGTTACTTAGACTAGGCCCTGTGGCCCTCATTTTGCAGTGCTAATTTGACCTGCACGTGATCTATATCCCTCCATTCCCTGCGTATCCATGTGCCTATCTAAAAGCCCCTAAGACCACTATTGTATCTGAAGGAGGGTTCTGACCTGAAACTTCTCCTATCCGCTTTCTTCTGAGATGCTGCCTGACCTGATGAGTTACTCCCACACTTTGTCTCTTTTTTTATAATCCAGAATCTGCAGTTCCTTATTTCTGCAGTCATATCTGCCTCCAACACCACCCCTGGCAACACTCTGTGTGTAACAAAAAAACATACTCTGCACATCTTTGCCCCTCTCACCTTGAAGTTACGGCCTCTAGTATTTGACAGGATAAAAGCATAGAAACATAGAAAATAGGTACAGGAGTAGGCCATTTGGCCCTTTGAGCCTGCACCGCCATTCAATATGATCATGCTGATCATCCAACTCAGCATCCTGTACCTGCCTTCTCTCCATACCCCCTGATCCCTTTAGCCTCAAGGGTCACATCTAACTCCCTCTTAAATATAGCCAATGAACTGGCCTCAACTACCTTCTGTGGCAGAGAATTCCACAGATTCACCACTCTCTGTGTGAAAAATGTTTTTCTCATCTCGGTCCTAAAAGACTTCCCCCTTATCCTTAAACTGTGACCCCTTGTTCTGGACTTCCCCAACATCGGGAACAATCTTCCTGCATCTAGCTTATCAAATTCCTTAAGAATTTTGTACGTTTCTCTAAGATCCCCCCTCAATCTTCTAAATTCTAGTGAGTACAAACCGAGTCTATCCAATCTCTTCATATGAAAGTACTGCCATCCCAGGAATCAGTCTGGTGAACCTTCTCTGTACTCCCTCTATCGCAAAATATCTTTCCTCAGATTAG
Organism: Raja brachyura; assembly: GCA_963514005.1. The sequence goes on along the minus strand of OY740791.1, from coordinate 43,437,401 downwards.
GAGACCAAAACTGTACGCAATACTCCAGGTGTGGTCTCACCAAGACCCTGTACAACTGCAATAGAACCTCCCTGCTCCTATACTCAAATCCTTTTGCTATGAATGAGAACATACCATTCGCTTTCTTCACTGCCTGCTGCACCTACATGCCTATTTTCAATGACTGGTGTACCATGACACCCAGGTCACGTTGCATCTCCCCTTTTCCTAATCGGCCATCATTCAAATAATAGTCTACTTTCCTGTTTTTGCGACCAGGAAAACCTCACATTTATCCACATTATACTGCTTCTGCCATGCATTTGCCCACTCACCCAACCTAACCAAGTCACCTTGCAGTCTCCTAGCATCCTCCTCAGAGCTAACACTGCCCCCAGCTTCGTGTCATCCGCAAACTTGGAGATGTTGCCTTCAATTCCCTCGTCCAAATCATTAATATATGTTGTAAATAGCTGGGGTCCCAGCACTGAGCCTTGCGGTACCCCACTAGTCACTGCCTGCCATTCTGAAAAGGACCCGTTTACTCCTACTCTTTGCTTCCTGTCTGCCAGCCAGTTTCTATCCACATCAATACTGAGCCCCCAATACCGTGTGCTTTAAGTTTGTATACTAATCTCTTATGTGGGACCTTGTCGAAAGCCTTCTGAAAGTCCAGATATAACACATCCATTGGTTCTCCCTTATCCACTCTACTTGTTATATCCTCGAAAATTTTTATAAGATTCGTCAGACATGATTTACCTTTCATAAATCCATGCTGACCTTTAGAAAGATGAGGAGGAATTTCTTTAGCCAGAGGGTGGTGAATCTGCCAAATTCATTGCCACAGACGGAGGTGGAGGCCGAATCATTGGGTATTTTTAAAGCGGAGATTGACAGGCTCTTGATTAGTAAGGGTGTTAAAGGTTACGGGGAGAAGGCAGGAGAGTTGGGCTGAGGGAAAGATAGATCAGCCATGATCAAATGGCGGAGTAGACTCAATGGGCCGAATGGCTTAATTCTGCTCCTATGCCTTATGGTCTTATACCAAAGATAGACACAAAGTGCTGGAGTAACTCAGTGGGTCGGGCAGCATCTCTGGAAAACATGGGTGGGTAGATGTTTTGGGGCAGACTCAGTGGGCCAAAGGGCCTGTTTCCATGCTGTATCTCTAAATTAAACTAAATCTCTGTCCCCCTTCCATCTTGACAGCATCTTTCCTATACAGGGCGACCAAAAGTTGACTGATCTGAAAATCCAGAAGTGGGCATATTGACCCCCCCCCCCCACCCTCTCCTCACCCCCCCCCCCCCCCCCCCCCCCCCCCAGCACCTACCTGTTGAAGCATCGGTAGGTTTGGAGCTTGGGGTTCGGAGGGGCTTCTGGAAGCTGGGTGATCATCATGTCGATGAGATGGTCCTGGTACCCCAGCGCATCTGTCCAGGGCGACTGGTATGACCTTGGAATGGCCGTGATGTTGAACTTCTCTGGTGGGATTTCCTTCAGCGGACCGGAGTAACCTGGAGAGTCAAGGACAGACGACCATTAAATCCAGATGTGGACGCCAGGAACTGCAGATGCTGGGTTACGGATAAAAGGAACCAAAGTGCTGGAGTAACAGTGGATCAGGCAGCATCTCTGGAGAATGTGGATAGGTGTTGTTTTGGGACTTCAGGCTGATAATCTTGGCAGTTGAGACCATCCTCGACCCAAGGGGCCATTGATCTCCACACAGGGACCATTGATTCCCCTCCATCCAGTGATCTCCCATCCTCACCCTGGGACCATTGATTTCCTCCACACAGGGACCATTGATCTGCTCCACTCAGAGACCATTGATAGTCATACTTGGTACCATTGACATCCACCCAGGGACCATTGATTCCAATCCACCCTGGGATCACATATCTCCTCTCCCCTGTAATCATCCATCTCCACACCAGGAACCAATGCCCCTCCTCCTTCCAGGGACCATTGCTCTTCATTCTTCCAGGGACCACTGATATTCCTAGAACCTTGTCACAAATGACTTCCACCCAAGGACAATTCTTTCCCCTCCATTCTGGGACCATCAATCTCCTCTGCCCAAGGACCATCTATCTCCTCCACCCTGGGACCATTGATCTGCTCCATTCAGGGACCATTGATATTATTACATCTTGGCACCATTGTCCCAAGGACAATGTATCCCCCTCCATTCTGGGACAATATATTTCCTCTACTTAGAGACCATTGATTCTCCTCCACCCTGGAACCATCTATCTCCTCCGTCCTGGTACCATTGATTCCTCTATGCCCTGAGACCACTGATCTCCACCCTGGGACCATCACGGTATGGGAGGTCATAACCTGGAGCGATGATGCTGGGGTTCAGCACGACGTTGATGTTCTTGGCCGCGGAGAGCCTGCCGAAGGGTTTTGGGGCGACGGCCGGGCCAGGATGCTTGCCGGGATGGGCGATGTGGACCTCCGACCGGTAGTTCTCCTTCATCCCATCAGCGTTCTGATGGGAGCTCTGCAGACCAGGGAAGCAGCGTTTGAGATATGAGTCGACGGCAGGAATGTTTTAGTTTAGTTCAGTTTAGAGATACAGCGCGAAAACAGGCCCTTGGGCACAATGAGTCCGCGCCGACCAGCGATCACCCCATACACTAGCACTAGCCTACATGCTAGAGACAAAGTACAATTTTTACCTAAGCTAACCCACCCATATACACGGACGTCTTTGGAGTGTGGGAGGAATCCGGAGCACCAGGAGAAAACCCACACGGTAACAGGGACGACTTTCAAACTCCGTACAGACAGAACCCGTAGTTAGGATCGAACCCAGGCCTCTGCCGCTGAAATGTAGCAACCCAGTCGCCTGTTGTGAGACATGGTGCATGCCCCCTCCGCACCCCCCGCGCAACTAAACAGGGATGGCTGGGTTAACGCAATGGGAGCGTTCGACGGCTCTGGGCCTGTACTCGCTGTTTAGAAGGATGAGGGGAGGACCTCATTGAAATGTACCGAATATTGAAATGCCTGGATAGAGTGGATCTGGAGAGGATGTCTCCACTAATGCGAGAATCTAGGACCAGAGAGCACAGCCTCAGAATAAAAAGACGTTCCTTTAGAAAGGAGATGAGGAGGAATTTCTTCAACCAGAGGATGGTGATTCTATGGAATTCATTGATACAGATGGCAGTGGATACAATGTCATTGGGTATTTTAAAAGTGGAGATTGATAGGTTTCTTATCCATGCACCTGTCCAGTGTCTTTTAAATGTTGTTATAATACCTGCCTCAACTACCTCCTCTGGTAGCTCGTTCCATACACCCTGTGTGAAAAAGTTGCCTCTCTAGTTCCCAGATGGTAACATGGTTTACAACATTCATAAAATGTTTGCTGATAGTTCCATAGACCAAAAAGCAACATTTCCAGAACATAGGGTTCAATGGTCTTTCTCTACCCTGGGATCACTGATCTTCCTCTACCTCCGTTCCATCGATCTCCCTCCACACTGGAACCACTGATCTTCATCCACCCAGAGACCGTTTGGTCTCCACCCATGGACCATTGATCTGCTCCGCCCTGCGTCCATAGATCCTCCTCTACCAAGGAACCACCAATCTTCCTCCGCACTGGGACCACTGATCTTCCTGCACCCAGTGACCATTGGTCTTCCTCCACCTGTACATTGATGTCTCTCCACCCAGTAACCATCAATCTCCTCCAGATTGGGTTCATTGATCTTCACCCAGTGACCATGGATCGTTCTCCACCCGTGGGACAATTGATTTCCACCCAGGGACCACCAATCCTTTACCCCCTCTAACCTCCTCATGAGCCCAGTCAATGATCCTCACGAAGGCGTTGGCTTACCATGTGTCCAGGGCCCGCAGCGTTCATGCCACCGAGGCCACTCCTTGCTGGCGCTCCTCCTACCCCTTCCACCGTGAACTTGTCGACTCTCTTCTGCCTCATCTGGAACATCTTGGATCCCTTGTTGGAGAAGAGGGAGAGTTCCTCCATCATCAGGTCCTGGGGAAGACTCACCTTCTTGCCCAGGTCAAGTTGCACTATTGCTGAAAAACACGGAGGGGGTAGAGGATGGAGAAGACAACTTAATCGGCAGGAACCAGAGGTGGTTGAATGCACAAAAACCTGAAATCACCACAGAAATGCAGGAAACTCCCAACATCCCGAACTTTACGGTGGTGCAGCGGCTGTTCCTGAGTCTGGTGGTGCGCGCTTTCAAGCTTCTGTACCTTCTGCTGGATGGGAGTAGGGAGAAGGAGAAATGACCGGGTTGGGACAGGGCCTAGTCTTTGATTATGTCGGCTGCCTTTCCCGAGGCAGCGTGAAGTGTTGATGGAGTCTGGGCTGTGTGATGGATTGGGCTACATCCGCAACTCTTGCGGCCCTGGGCAGAGCTGTTCCCAATCAAAGTTGTGATGTATCCCGAAGGTATGGACTGGGCAACATCTCCACCCAAGACATGTTGGGGGTGTGGATCAAGAGAGGGGGAGGCAAGGAGGAATTTCTTTAGTCAGAGGGTGGTGAATCTGTGGAATTCATTGTAAACAGACGGATGTGAAGTCAATGAGTATATTTAAGATGGAGATTGACAGGTTCTTGATTAGTAGGGGCGTCAAAAGCTACGAGGAGAAGGCAGGAGAACGGGGTTGAGAGGGAAAGATAGATCAGCCATGATTGAATGGCGGAGTAGACTCGATGGACTGAATGGCCTAATTCTGCTGCTATGTTTTATGGAGGGGGGATATAATCTTCAGTCTATGGGCGGCTTGGATGAGGTGGGCTGAATGGCTCCTTATCGCTCCTCGATCAACCCCTGTGCCATGAATGACCGATCCCTTAGTACTTTAGACTAAAGATACACAGCGGAAACAGGCCCTTCAGCCCACACTGACCAGCGATCCCCGTACACTACACACCAGGGATAATTTGCAGAAGCCAATTAACCTGCAAACCTGCATGTCTTTGGAGTGTGGGAGGCATCCGGAGAAAACCCACACGGTCACAGGGAGAACAGACAAACTTCGTATCGACAGCACCCGAGGTCAGGATTGAACCCGTGTCTCTGGCGCTGTGAGGCGGTGGTTCAACTGCTGCGCCACCGTGCCGTATGAGGGATCTTACCTCCCCGATGGGCTTCCCTCGCGATGGCCAATGCCTTCTCCTTCCTCTCCCGTATTAGGGAGTCATGCGACATCATTCCCAACGTTTATTCCGGTGCTGGGGGAGAGAACAGCAGAGAGGGCAGCTGAGCCATAGAACAGTACAGCACAGATTCAGGCCCTTCGGCCCACAATGTCTGTGCCGGACATGATACCAAGACCAGATCCTATCTGCGTGCACGTGATCCATATCCCCCCATATCAAATTGCCTCTCCAAAAGCCTCCTGATTGTCACTATCGTATCTGCCTCCACCACCACCAGCAGCAGCCATGCTGACTGACCCTCATTAGCCCATTCTCTTCCAAATGGGATAAATCCCATCTCAAACAATCCTCTGCAATAGCTTCCCTACCACTGAGGTGAGGCTCACCAACCTTTCATTCCCTGAGTTCTCTCCACTTGCTTTTTTAAACGATGAAATTACTTTAGCTACTCTTCAGTCTTTGGGACCTCGCCTGTGGCTTGTGAAGCTGCAAAGATCTTTGTCACGGCCCATGCAATCTCCTCTCCTGTCTCTCTCAATAACCTGGGATAATACCCCATCCCATCACAGAGACTTGTCCATCTCAGTGCTTAATCTACTTGTGTTGCCACTTCCAGGGAGTTATGGACTTGGACCCCAAGATCCCTCTGTACATCAATGCTCTTAAAGGTCTTATAGGTGCAGGAGTAGGCCATTCGGCCCTTTGAGCCAGCACCGCCATTCAATGTGATCATGGCTGATCATCCCCAATCAGTACCTCGTTCCTGCCTTCTCCCCATATCCCCTGACTCCGCTATCTTTAAGAGCCCTATCTAGCTCTCCCTTGAAAGTATCCAGAGAACCTGCCTCCACCGCCCTCTGAGGCAGAGAATTCCACAGAATCACCACTCTCTGTGAGAAAAAGCATTTCCTCGTCTCCATTTTAAATGGCTTACCCCTTATTCTTAAACTGTGGCCCCTGGTTCTGGACTCCCCCCAACATCGGGAACATGTTTCCTGCCTCTAGTGTGTCCAAACCCTTAACAATCTTATATGTTTCAATAAGATCTCTCCTTCTAAACTCCAGAGTGTACAAGCCCAGCCGCTCCATTCTCTCAGCATATGACAGTCTCGCCATCCCGGGAATTAATCTTGTAAACCTATGCTGCACTCCCTCAATAGCAAGAATGTCCTTCCTCAAATTAGGGGACTAAAACTGCACACAATACTCCAGGTGTGGTCTCACTAGAGCTCTGTACAACTGCAGAAGGACCTCTTTGCTCCTATACTCGACGACTCTTGTTATAAAGGCCAACATGCCATTCG
>OY740791.1:43280951-43428451 GCA_963514005.1 Raja brachyura | reverse complement strand
TTCAATACGATCCTCTCTCATCCTTCTAAATTCCAGTGTATACAAGCCCAGCTGCTCCATTCTTTCAACATATGACAGTCCCGCCATTCCAGGAATTAACCTCGTGAACCTACACTGCACTCCCTCAATAGCAGGAATGTCCTTCCTCAAATTTGGAGATCAAAACTGCACACAATACTCCAGGTGTGGTATCACTAGGGCTCTGTACAACTGCAGAAGGATCTCTTTGCTCCTATACTCAACTCCTCTTATTATGAAGGCCAACATGCCATTCGCTTTCTTCACTGCCTGCTGTACCTGCATGCTCACTTTCAGTGACTGGTGAATGACCCCCCAAGATCCTGTTGTACTTCCCCTTTTCCCAACATGTCACCATTCAGATAATAATCTGTCTTTCTTTTTTTGCCACCAAAGTGGATAACCTCACATTTATCCACATTAAACTGCACCTGCCATGCATCTGCCCACTCACCCAAACTGTCCAAATCACCCTGCATTCTCATAGCATCCTCCTCACAGTTCACACTGCCACCTAGCTTTATGTCATCTGCAAATTTGCTAATGTTACTTTTAATCCCTTCATCTAAATCATTAGTATATATTGTAAATAGGTGCGGTCCCAGCACCGAGCGTTGCGGTCACTGCCTGCCATTCTGAAAGGGACCCGTTAATCCCTACTCTTTGTTTCCTGTCTGCCAACAAATTTTCTATCCATGTCAGCACTCTACCCCCCAATACCATATGCTCTAATTTTGCCCACTAATCCCCTATGTGGGACCTTATCAAATGCTTTCAGAAAGTCCAGGTACACTACATCCACTGGCTCTCCCTTGTCCATTTTCCTAGTTACATCTTCAAAAAATTCCGATATCAAGAGGAACGAGCCATCTTTGTCGGCAGGGAATAATTGGGCTGAAGGGCCTGTTTCTGTGCTGTATGGCTCCAGGAGGCGATGACTCTATGATCCAAATGCAGTTCTACATACGGACGGCAGTTTATGTCAATGATCCCAGCGAGACTGATCACATTTCCCACTGTAAGCAAAATATAAAATCGGAGCGGAAGATCGGAGATTAATCTTCATGTCATGCCACAGCCGCTGCCATCTTTGCTGCCGATGACAGTGAGGATTTATTTAAACTAAAGTCGACGAGAAGCAGTCACTGCGGGAATGAGAAAAGACTCCGAGAGGTGCCAATATGTGAAACCAGCTCACAATGAGTTAAAATAACCTCCGACTTTAGTTTGGTTCAGTTCAGTTTATGGTCAGTGAAAAGATTTTGTTGCGCGCTATCCAGTCAGCGGAAAGACTATACATGATTACAATAGTCGCCCGCCGTGTACAGATACAGGATAAAGGAGAAGAGAAAGCTAGGAGGGGCAGGACAGGGCCTGGTGAGGTGAGGGGGGGATAGGTGGATACAGGTGAGGGGTGGGTGGGGGTTGATGGGCAGAGGGCAGGACAAAGGCCAGAGGTGAAAAAACAGAAGGCGTGAGACAAAAGGATTAAAGAGTGCAAATTGTGAAGCTGGAGGAAGGAATGTCGGTAGACAAAGGAGGGGGGGGGGGGAAACATGTGGGAGTCCAGGCGGGACACAGGGGAGAGAATGCCGGGAAAGAGCGGGGGAGTTCTGTTGTTACCTGAAATTGGAGAATTCAACGTTCATACCGCTGGGGTGTAAGCTACCCAAGCGGAATATGAGGTGCTGTTCCTCGAGTTTGTGTGTGGCCTCACTCAAGTAAGGGAAGAGGCCCAGGACAGAAAGGACAGTGTGGGAATGGGATGGGGAGTTAAAATAGTTAGCAACCGGGAGTTCCAGCAGACCAAGCGCAAGTATTCAGCCGGACTTGCTTGTTTATATAAGTGAAGGGGGGCTTGAATGAAGTACATTAGATGCTGAAAAGGCTAGTAGGTGGATTTCCTCTTGTGGAAGAATCTAGAACAATGAATCTAGAACAATGGATCACTGAATCAGAGGTGTATAAAATCATGAGGGGAATAGATAGGGTGAATGCATGTCAGACCAACCATGATGCCCCATCTATACTAGTCCCACCTGCCTGCATTTGGCCCCCATACCCTCTAAACCTTTCCCATTCATGTACCTGGTCAGATGTCTTTTAAATGCTGCTATTGTACCTGCCTCAACTACCTCCTCTGGCAGCTCGTTACATACAGCCACCACCTTCTGTGTGTAAACGTTGCCCCCCAGGTTCCCATTTGATCTTTCCCCTCCTCACCTTAAACCTACATCCTCTGATTCTTGATTTCCCCAACCCTGGTAAAAGACTCTGTGCATTCACCCTGTCTATTCCCCTCATGATTTTATACACCTCTATAAGATCACCAGTCTTCATGTGGGTGGCACAACGGTAGATTTACTATGGGTCACATGGGTTCGATCCCGACTACGGGTGCTGTCTGTACGGAGTTTGTACGTTCTCCCTGTGACCGTGTGGGTTTTCTCCGGGTGCTCCGGTTTCCTCCCACATCCCAAAGACGTGCAGCTTTGTATGTTAATTGGCTTAGGGAAACAATTGTAAGTTGTCCCTCGTGGGCAGTTAGGTGCTTGTGTACGGGGTAATCTCTGGTCGGCTGAAGGGCTTGTTTCCATGTTGTATCTCTACACTACACTAAATGGCCACATTCATTCATAGAGAGGTACGGCTGGCAAATGGGCTGCTCTACCACTCGACCACACCCTGGCGGCATTTATAATAGTAAATTAACTTGTAAGCCGGCACGTGTTTGTTATGTGGGAGGAAACCCAATCGATGAGTACAAGAGTCAGGTGCAGCTCTATAGGACGTTGGTCGGACTGCAGTTGGAGTATTGCATGCGGTTGCAGTCGCCCCATTACAGGAAGGATGTGGAAGCTTTGGAGAGGGTGCAGAGGAGGCTTAACAGAATGATGCCTGGATTAGAGGGTATTAGCTACAAGGAGAGGGTTGGACAGACGTAGGTTGTTTTGCCTAGAATGATGCAGGTTGAAGGGAGATCTGATATATGAAGCTATGAGAGGAGTAGATAGAGGAGGCAGAGTCTTATTCCCTCAGGGTGGAAATGTCAAAGCCTGAAGGGAATCGGGTGAGAGAGGGAAACGTTTAACGGAGATGTGTGTCGGAGGCTGAGGGGAGACCTAATAGAAGTATATAACATCATGAGGCATAGATAGGGTAGACAGTCAGAACCATTATCCCCAAGGTGGAAATGTCAAAGACTGGAGGACATAGCTTTAAGGTGAGAGGGGCACAGTTTAAAGGAGATGTGTATACACAGAGGGTGGTGGAGGCAGATATGATAGTGGTCTTTAAGAGGTTTTTAGATTATGCAGGGAATGGAGGGATATGGATCGTGTATAGAGGAGATTAATTTAACCTGGCATGAAAAGACATTGCAGTGCTGTTAGCAACTCTGATAATACTGTGGAAGTGTAGTCACTATGTTATTGCTGGCAACAGTAGTTATTTTGACAGCGTGTGGAACGATGGGTCAATCTGCTTCGATGAAGTATGAATCTTGTCTTCAACGCTCCAGGGAAGCTGCAAATCTCTTCCGACTGATACAGGATGTGATCTGCAAAGATTTCTTGTGTCCATCAGTATTTTCTCTAACTATTACAGGTGTGTGGTGCAGGGCATATTCACTTTGTTTATTGTCACATGTACCAAGGTACAGTGAAAAGCTTTTCATGGTCAGCAGATAGACTATACGCGATTACAATCAATCCACAGTGTACGATACAGGATAAAGGGAATAACGTTTAGTGCAAGGTAAAGTCCAATAATGTCTGATTAAAGATAGCCCGAGGGTCTCCAATGAGGTAGATAGGAGGTCAGGACCGCTCTCTAGTTGGGGATAGGATGGTTCAGATACCTGATAACAGCTGGGAAGGAACTATCACTGAATTTGGAGGTGTGGGTTTTCACACTTCTGTACCTCAAGCCTGATGGGAGAGGGGAGAAGAGGAAGTGACCGTGGTGAGACTTGTCCTTGTTTATGTTGGTGGCCTTGCCAAGGCAGCGTGAGGAGTAAATGGAGTCAACGGAAGGGAGGTTGGTTTGTGCGATGGTCTGGGCTGGGTCCACAACTCACTGCAATCTCTAGCGGTCTCGGGTGGAGCTGTTCCCAAAGCTGGTTCCATTAGGTTGCACCATGGCCCGGTACGAAGGAGATTATAGAGAGTGGTGGACACTGCCCGGTCCATCACGGGTACTGACCTCCCCACCATCGAAGGGAACTACAGGAGGCGCTGCCTCAAAAAGGCAGCCAGCATCATCAGAGACCCACACCGCCCTGGCCACGCTCTCATTTCACTCGTATCGTCGGGAGGAAGGTACAGGAGCCTGAAAACTGTCATGTCCAGGTTCAGGAACAGCTTCTTCCCAACAACCCATCAGGCTCTTGGACGCTGCACTGCACTAACCTCAGCAACTGTGATCTTCTATGGACTGTGTCTTTAGTTGCACTACGGACTTCAGTCTTTGCACTATTGTAGGTAGGTAATATTATGGTTATTAGTTTATTGTACTATTGATTATTGTACAGGTATCTGTGCATTATTGTGTTTACAGGCATGGTTGGCTGCAGTAAGTAAGAATTTCATAGCTCTGCTGTCGGTACATATGACAATTGTACCAGGATTCTGCCTGGATTAGGGGGCATTAGCAACAGGGAGAGTTTGGGCAAACTTGGATTGTTGTCTCTGGAACGCCTGTGGTTGAGGGGAGACCTGATAGAAGTATCTATAATTATGGGAAGCATAGTAATTATGGGGAGATAGTCAGAACCTTTCGTCCCAGGGTGGAAATATCGATGACTAGAGGGCATACACGTGCGGGTTTGTAGCTGACTTGTCCCTCTGTAAAATGACCGTGGGAAGTAAGGAGTGGATGAGAAAGTGGGATAACGTAAAACTAGTGTGAATGGGTGATCGATGGTCGGCACGGACTCAGTGGGCCGAAGGGCTGGTTTCCACGCTGCATCTCTGAACTAAACTAAGTCCAAATGCCAATGGCCATCTCCATATTTAGCCAGCACATGATATTTAAGCAAGGGTAGAAGAAAGCGTTTTATTTTGAGAATTGTGAAAGCAACCACATAAATCGCAGTGTGACCATAACATGTAATCATGTATGGTCTTTCCGCTGACTGGATAGCATGCACCAAAAAGGTTTTTTACTGTACATTGGTACACGTGACAATAAACTAAACTAAACCTGTACACTGTGGACAGCTCGACTGTCATCATGTATAATCTTTCCGCTGACTAGATGGCACGCAACAAAATAGCTTTTTACTGTACCTTGGTACACGTGACACTAAACTAAACGATACAAAACCTTGTGTGAAAGATGAGTTTTTTTACAGTGTCCACAAGTGTAATCAATAGTCGGTGCAGACTGTGTTTCAGATTCTGTGCATCTAAAGAGCTTGAATTAGAAGCAGTTTGTCGATCTCCTACCTTTGCTTTGACCTTTGGTAAACCCCTCCTTATTAATTCTCCTTTTCGTTTGCCTTCTAACTCTCTTCCAATACACACTCCTGGTTTCTCCCACGCTCTCCGGGAAATGAGTGCGGGTCCTAATTCCTCTCTCTCGGTCTCTCCCCGGCCAGTCCCAGAAGTGGGAGCTGAGGATTCCAAGTTCCTGCACACCCTACATCAGATTTATATTTAGTCCAAGACATCTTTGTTGCCTCTTGCCTGCAACATGTCTGCACAGCTGCCCTGCGCTGCACGCTAACATAGAAGCTCAAATAGCCTGTTGGAAAAACAAGTTGGCAACAGCAAGCGTTAGACCCAGGGGAGAGACCAACAATGGCCCAATGCGTAGCACTTATTAATGTACTAACGTACGAACCAGGCCATTCGCCCCCTCAGACCACCGTGCTATCACATGATGGCTGATCTGATTGGAACCACAACCACGCACTCCCACCTCCCCTTGGTGGAACACAGAACAGCACAGGACCAGGCCCTTCGGCCCACAATGTCCGTGCCGAACACGATGACATTAATTTAATCTCCTCTGCCTGCACGTGATCCATATCCTTCCATTCCCTGCATATCCATGTGCCCGTCTCCTCTGCTAAATCATACTATACATGAGTACATCATAGTAGTACAAAAGGATAATGAACAGAGTGCAGAATATAGTGTTACGCTACAGCGAAAATGCAAGTGAAAAAAAGTGTCAGTGCCGAAACCAGGTAGGTTGGAAGATCGGAAAATTCATCTCTAGCATATGAGACGTCCGTTCAAGAGTCTGATAACAGAGAGGAAGACGCTGTTCCTGAGTAGGGTGGTGCACGCTTTCAACTCGATTCCATCTACACCACGAAGTCTCGGGAAAAGCAGCTAACATCAAGGACTTGTTCCTGTCCTACCCTAGTCATTTTCCCCGCTCCCGTCCGGTAGAAGGTACAGAAACTTGAAAGCGCGCACTACCAGACTCAAGAAAAAGTTCTTCCACTCTGTTATCAGGCTTCTGAATGGTCCTTCCATAAGCTAGGGTACTGTCCGATTCACCTCTACCCCATTCCAGGCATTGGACTTTGCAACGGATGAGCTACAAAGCCGAGAACTATACTCTGTACCTGTTGTTCTTGAGTTTGCCTCAAGTATTATCAGATCTGATTGCATAGCATGCAAAATTAGGAGCAGCACAGTGGTGCAGCGGGTAGAGCTGCTGCCTCACAGCACCCGAGATCTGGGTTCAATCCTCACCTCTGGTGCTGTCTGTGTGAAGTTTGCATGTTTTCCTTGTGTCCACGTGGGTTTACCTATCTAAATATTTCCTCAATGTTGTGCTAGTACTTGTCTCGACCACCCCTCTCCGGCAGCTCGATCCATACACCAACCATCCTCTGAGTGAAAAAGTTATCCCTTCGGGTTTCTATTAAATCTTTCCCCCCTGACCAGATGCTCTGGTTTCCTCCCATATCCCAAAGATAGCAGGTTTGTAGGTTAATTGGCCCTCTGCAAATTGCCCCCGAGTGTGTAGGGGAGTGGATGAGAAAGTGAGATAACATAGAACTAACTGGTTGATGGTCGGCATGGCTGAAAGGCCCGTTTCCGTGCTGTATCTCTAAACTAAAGCAAAGCTTGCAGATGAGGCCCAGTCCGTCACACAGACCAAAGGGAACATCTACCCCATTGCGGACATTGGACGTTGTCTCTGGAACTGATGCGCTACAATGCTGAGAACAATATTCTGCACTCTGTATCTTCCCCTTTGTTTTACATATTGTACTTGAGTTTGAGTTGATTGTATCCATGGATAGTATTATCTGGTCTGATTGGATAGCGTGCAAAACACAATCTTTCCCCTGTACCTCAGCCCACGTGACAATAATAAACCTAAACCAATGTTTGCTCCCGGTTCCAGCGCCTGCATTTCCTCCTGCCTTCAGTCCTATCCGAGAAACTCCCATTTGTAACAAGCGGAGAATAATTGGGAATCACGGAAAGAAAGAAAGTCCACAATGGGAAATATTCCACATCCCTACGTTTTTATATAACAGCATTTCATTTACATATTATTATAATAAAAAAGTTTGCAATCTTTCAGAAATCAGAAGCTGCCACACAGCAAGAAGCGCAGAGAGATGATTTGATGGCCCATGTGATTTGTTGTTGCTATCTGACTGCTGAAAGCGGAATTAAAAGTGTATATTGTCTTGCCAGAGATTAAAAATGGATCTGCATTCAGAATGGGTAGGTGTTGGTTTCTTACCCGTTGGCGAGGAAAGAGAATTCCAATGGTTCCTTAATTATCAGAAGGTACAGTGATGTTTTTTTTTGCAAACAGATCAGTAAGATTACTGCCACACATAAGTACAATCCCCAGTTAAGTACATAATGCACAGATATAGCCCACTGAGGCGCCAGGTTTTGCAAGAGTCGCCAGGTTTTGGTAACATTTCCCAGGCCCAGCTGGCCATATTGGTCCATTGCAGCCGTCGCCTCCGTGCGGATCATCCCACGAACCGTTGTCCCTCTCCTTGCCCGGCCACCTTCAGCCTTCATGCCCCGGGGGTGCCTCCCGCAGCCAACCTTGAGGGAGTGGAAGATAAGACCCCCCCCCCCTCCAGTCCTTCCTACTGCCCCTTGTCCAGCGTCTGCCATCGTCACCGACTCCCTCCACCCTCCTCTCCGGTTCCCGGTCTTCAGGGTGAGCAGGGGCCGGGACCAGCGGCTTCCCTCTCCCAGTTCCACAGTGGGGGATCCAGGGCTGCTGGTGGGGTACGGCCACAGCTCGCCAGGGCCAAGCTTCTTGCTAAATTCCTTCTCAATTTTCTTTAAAAGTTTGCAATCTTTTCAAACTGCAGTGAGATTTTTAATTATGAGATAGTCGGAAAGGATCTGAAGTTTCTGACTTAGAAACTTTCTGGTTTCATTTCTACAAAAGCAACTTCTAGTGAGGCAGTGGGTAGAGTTGCTGCCTCGCAGCACCCGAGATTTAGAGCGGGTTAGATTCTGACCACGGGCGCTGTCTATATGCGGATGATGGATTACAGCATCCATAATCCCCATCGCTCCCATTCCAATTTCCCCTCTTGCCCATTCCTTCTTACGCCATCAGTTAGCCTTTGATTTAGTTGGCACTTGGCAACAGTTACAGTGGTCCTTCCCGCAAGTCTTTGTGGGTGTGGGAAAACCCACACGGCCATGGGGCTGACGTGCAAACTCCACAAACACGCGCTCTCAGTGCCGGAGGTCAGGACCAAACCTGGAGTCTCTGGCGCTGTGAGGCAGTGTCTCTACCCCGTGTGCCAGTGACCTCTGTCCACATTTGCCTGGGGACAGGCGTGCACCCAACGTCACTTATTAATTTGCCACACACACACTTTGAAGTTTGTGGAATAAATTGGTGTGTTAAAGAAGCAAGGTCTGAAGAAGCGTTTCGATCCGTAACGTCACCGAGCCATGTTCCCCAGAGATGCTGCCTGGCCCATAAGACCACATGACACAGGAGCAGAATTAGGCTATTCGGCCCATCAAGTCTACTCCGCCATTCACTCATGGCCGCTCTATGTATTCCTCTCAACCCCATTCTCCTGCCTTCTCCCCATAACCCCTGACACCCTTACTAATGAAGGACCCGTCAATCTTCGCTTTAAAAATACCCAATGACTTGGCCTGCACTGCCGTCTGTGGCAATGAATTCCACAGATTCACCACCCTCTGGCTAAAGAAATTCCTCCTCATCTCCTTTCTGAAGGTGTGTCCTTTTACTGAGGCTGTGCCCTCTGGTCCTAGACTCTCCCACTAATGTAAACATCCTCTCCACATCCACTCTATCCAGGCCTTTCACTATTCTGTAAATTTCCATGTGGTCCTCCCTCATCCTTCTAAACTCCAGTGAGTACTGGCCCAGAGCCGGCAAAGGCTGGACAAATGAATTGTGAGTTTGCTACCAGTAAGCAGGTAAGATGAACGTGGCCAGCTGATGCCTGTCCCCAGTGTGATGATCATGTTCATGTGAGGAACAGAATTAGGCCATTCAGCCCATCGTCCACTCCGCTATTCAATCATGGCTGATCTATCTTTCCCTGCTATCCCCACTCTCCTGCCTTCCCCCCATAACCCCTGACACCCAAGAATCTATCTATCTGCCTCAAAAAAACCTCCTTGACGCCCTCCACAGCCGTCAGTGGCAATGAATGCCACAGATTCACCACCGTCTGATGTTGGGATGAGTTGCCATCTCGAACCGCTATGGTCCTTCTGGTGAAGTCACTGGTGGGAGGGAGATCCCGGGATTCAGGACGACGAGATGTGTCCAGCTCGGGATGGAGCACAGGATGTGGTGGAGCAGCAAGTACAGCCACTGCCTCATGGCGCCAGAGACCCAGGTTCGATCCTGACCTCGGGTGCTATCACTGTCTGTGTGGAGTTTGCACATTCTCTCTGCAACCTGCGTGGGTTTCCTCCGGGCGCTCTGGCTTCCTTCCATGTCCCAAAGATGTGCCCGTGCTGGTTTGTAGGTTAATTTGGCCCTTTGTAAGAGTTGCCCCCCTAGTGTGTAGGCAGTGGATGAGCAAGTGGGATAATGTAGAAATAGTGTGTGCAGGTGATCGATGGTCGGCACAGACACTGTGGGCTGGATCTGGCAATCGAAAGCTTCAAAAATAAAAAGTGTTTGATTTCTGAAGGCTTCTCGCTGCAGACTCCGTTCCTTCCTCCACAGATGCTGCCCGACCTGGCGGGTGTCTGCAGCCTGGCGGGTGTTGGTGGTGGCTGCCCGCTGCATCTCCCGGTGGAGAGGGGAGTCATTGCTCGC
This sequence comes from Raja brachyura, assembly GCA_963514005.1. The sequence goes on along the minus strand of OY740791.1, from coordinate 43,418,164 downwards.
TGGGCCTGCGCCTGCTCGCACACCAGCCCCTGGGGCAGTAGTTGTAGTAGCTGGGAGACCGGGCTCCAGAATCGTCCGAGCCCAGGGAGAACTCCGAGTCAGTCAGCGATCTGCGGTACAACTTCAGCGGCGATCGGACGAGGGCGGCCGGAGGGGAGACTCCCGGGGAGAGAGGGGAGAAGGGGGAGAGGCAGTCACTCCGGGGGCTGAGGGGGGACGGCGGCTCTCCGGGAATGCCGGGAGAAGAGGCGCCGGCGTCGGAGAGCTTCTTGCGGCGCGCTGCGCTCACCACGTTCTTGGCCAGGAGATCCTTCAACCGGCGGCCCCCCGTCACCTCCGGCCCCGGCGAGAACGAGGGGGTGACGGGGCTGGGTGGCGACCGGGGACTCATCGCTGCCTCCCTCTGGATGGTGTCCATGTAGGTCCTGGGGCCACTGGTTCTACGTTCCAGGGTGGTCTTCCACGGGGGAGTCACAGGAGATGTCCACCCCTGGTTCATTACAAAATAAATGTCATCGATTATTTACAATAATCATATTTACAACACATGCAATACCAATGCACCCACCTCCGTGATACAAAGTCCCCAAATAACCTTAATACTAAATATTAAATGACTACATTACAATCCTGATCCAGGATACAGTGAACCCCTCGTGGTACCCAGCGGTCCCGGAACCCTCCACGGACACCGTGTCTGGACGAATCCCCGGAAAAGGGGCAGCGGGCAGCCGGCTCGGGCAGAGCCCTCTTCCGACAGGTTCAGTGACCCACGGATGGCCAGCTTGGCCAGGCCCAGGAGCAACCCAACCAGGACATCCTCTGCTCTAACCTCCCCCCTACACACAGGGTGTCCAAAGATGAGGATGGTGGGGGTGAAGTGCAGCCGGAAGGCAAGGAGCAGCCCCTTCAAATACTGAAACAGGGGCTGTAACCTCACACACTCCATGTCGGCATGGAACGCACTCTTCCAGCCTGTAGAAGTGGCAGGTGAAAGGAAAGAATTGGATTGGATTTCTCCATTACCCTGAGGAATGGTTGATGGAATTTAATACAGAGAAATGTGAGGTGTTGCATTTTGGAAAATCTAACATGTGAATGGCAGGGCTCTGGGCAGGGTTACAGAGCAGTGAGATCCAGGAGTGCAGGTACACAAGTCCTGGGAAGCGGCATCACAGTTAGATGGGGCGGTCAAAAAGGCTTTTGGCACATTGGCCATCAGTCAAAGCATTGAGTAGAGACATTGGGAGGTCATACTGCAGTTGTAGAGGACATTGATGAGGCTGCCATTGTGCACAGTTTTGGTCACCATGTTACATGAACGATGTTGACAAGCAGGTAAAGGCTCATAGAAGATTTACAAGGATGTTGCTAGGATTCAGGGGCCTGATCGATAGGGAGAGGTTGAGCAGGCTAGGACTCTCTTCGTTGGAGAGCAGGAAGATGAGGGGTGATCTTATGGAGGTGAACAGAATCATAAGAGGAACAGATCGGGTGGGCACACACAGTCACTTGCCCAGTGTTGGGGAATCGAGAACCAGAGAACATAGGTTTAAGGTGAGGGAGGGAAAGATTTAACAGGAACCCGAGAGGCGGCTTTTTCCACATTAAGGGTGGTAGGTGTACGGAACGAGCTGCTGGAGGTAGGTACTATCGCAACGATTAAGAAACATATGCACAGGTACATGGATAGGAAAGGTTGAGGGATATGGGCCAAACACGGGCACATGAGACTAGTGTAGATGGGACATGTAGGTCGGCGTGGGCAAGTTGGGCTGAAGGGCCTGTTTCCACAGTGTATGACACTATAACATCGATCACTGAACAGAATGAAAGGAAAAGGTTCAAAAGGGACATGTTTTCACACAGTAGGTGTAGAATGGAACACCTAATAATAATAATATCTTTTATTGTCATTACACAGAAGTGCAACGAGATTTGGTTTGCAACTTCGAGATTTCGGTTTGCAACCCCCGAGAGCGAACATTTGACCAGTAACATCAACACAGATTAAAGTGCGAGGCCGGGGGAGACAGTCCATGGGGGTGGGTTCAAAGGGCGCCATGGGAGTGGGTGCTGAACTCAGCAGGGCCGGTTCAGAGCCGCTATAGCTCTGGGAATGAAGCTGTTCCTGAGTCTAGTAGTGCGGGCGTAGAAGGCCTTGTAACGTCTGCCGGAAGGGAGTAGTTCGAACAGTCCATTACAAGGGTGAGAGGAGTCTCTATGTATGCTGACGGCCTTCCTGAGGCACCGTGTGTGTTAGATGCCCTCCAACGCTGGTAGAAGTATCCCAATAATCTGTTGCGCTCTGTAGATGTGTAGGAAGGAACTGCAGAAGTTGCCTTATACCACAGAAAGAAACAAAGTGCTGGAGTAACTCGGCGGGTCAGGCAGCATCTCCACAGAACATGGATAGCTGACATTTCAGATCGGAACCCTTCTTCAGACAGGATAATAAGATGAATGGTCAGCCTTTAACCAGAGTTGGGGAAACAAGAACCAGAGGAAATAAGTTTAAGATACAAGGAGAAATATTTAATAGGAACCTGAGGGACAACCTCTTCCACACAGAGGATGATGGGTATTTGGAACGAGCAGCCAGAGGAGGTAGTTGAGGCAGGAGTCATAACATTTAAAAGATATTTGCACGTACATGGATAGAAGAGGTTGCGATGAATAGTGTAGATAATAGACAATAGACAATAGGTGCAGGAGTAGGCCAAGGGGGGATCTTATAGAAACATATAAAATTATAAAAGGACTGGACAAGCTAGATGCAGGAAAAATGTTCCCAATGTTGGGTGAGTCCAGAACCAGGGGCCACAGTCTTAGAATAAAGGGGAGGTCATTTAAGACCGAGGTGAAAAAAAACTTTTTCCACCCAGAGAGTTGTGAATTTATGGAATTCCCTGCCAGAGGGCAGTGGAGGCCAAGTCACTGGATGGATTTAAGAGAGAGTTAGATAAAGCTCTCGGGGATGGAGTCAAGGGATATGGGGAGAAGGCTGGCACGGGTTATTGATAGGGGACGATCAGCCATGATCACAATGAATGGCGGTGCTGGCTCGAAGGGCCAAATGGCCTCCTCCTGCACCTATTTTCTATGTTTCTATGAGCTAGCACCTCCATTTAATGTGATCATGGCTGATAATCCCCAATCAGTACCCCGTTCCTGCCTTTTCCCCATATCCCCGGACTCCGATATTTATTAGAGCGCTATCTATCTCTCTCTTGAAAGCATCCAGAGAACCTGCCTCCACTGCCTTCTGAGGCTGAGAATTCCAGACTCACAACTCTCTGTGGGGCATGTTGGTTGGCATGGGCAAGTTGGGCTGAAGGGCCTGTTTCTGTGCTGTATGACTCAGTGAGTCTTAAGCAGTGCAGCCCTTCAGCCCAAAATGTCTATGCTGAACATGATGCTGAGTTAAACTCCCCATAATCCGTATTTTCCCCGCATATCCATCCATGTGCCTATCTGAAAACATCACGCAAACTGCACTATCCTCTCTGCCTCCACCACCATCCCCGGCAGCACGCTCCAGGCACCCACCATTCTGTGTAAAATCACCTGACCACACATCTCCTTCAAACTTTGCCCCTCCTACCTGAAAGCTCCGGCCGCTAATATTTTGTTCATTTCCACCATGGGGAACAAGGTGGCAGAGCGGTAGAGTTGCTGCCTCACAGTGCCGACTGTGACTATGGTTGCTGTCTGCATGGTTCCCTCTGTGACCACATGGGGCTTTCTCCGGTTGCTCCAGTTTCCTCCCACATCACAAAAACGCGCATGTTTGTAGGTTAATTGGCTTCTATAAATTGTCCCCAGTCAGTAGCGTAGAACTAGAGTACGGGGATTGACACACAGTAACTCAGCGGGTCAGGCAGCATCTCTGGAGGAAAGGAACAGGTGACGTTTCGGGTCTGGACACTTCTTCAGACAAGTATATGTTGATCGCTGGTTAGCATGGACTCCGGTGGGCCGAAGGGCCTGTTTCCATGCTGTATCTCAAAACTAAGTGAAACATAACTGAAACACTCCATGCCAAGCAACATTTTGGTGAATCTCCTCCCCACCACTCCAACACAACCCTGTCCTTGTGGTGACCACAGCACACAATTGCTGTGCTTAGGTTTGCTCTTCAGGTTACACATAGTTACACTGGAAAGTTCTGACCTTTCTGTGGCTCATGACCTGAGGCAATGTCCAGCCTTGGAGGGCAATGTCCAGCCTTGGAGGGTAATGTCCGGCCCTGGAGGGCAGTGTCTGGCCCTGGAGGGCAGTGTCTGGCCCTGGAGGGCAGTGCTCGGCCTTGGAGGGCAGTGCTCGGCCTTGTTCTGCAGGCTCAAGCGTTCGAAAGGACCTTAGGCTTTAGAGATACAGTGTGGAAACAGGCTCTTTGGCCACCGAGTCCACGCCGACCAGCGATCACCCCGTACTCTAGCCGATTATTTACAATTTTTTCCGAAGCCAATTGACCTACAAACCTGCACGGCTTTGGGATGGGGAGGGAAATCAGAGCCCCCGGAGAAAACCTACACGGTTACAGAACGTACAAACTCTGTAAAGACAGCACCCGTAGTCAGGATGGAACCCAGGTCACTGGCGCTGTGAGGCAGCAACTCCACCGCTGCGCCACCGTGCCACATCTGGATACCTCCCTCAGACGGCGCCCTTTGATTATGTTCAGTTTAGTTCATTATTATTGTCATGTTCACTGAGGTACAGTGAGAAAAGCTGTTGTTGTGAGCTATCCATTCAAAGAAAAGGATACACATGATTGTACAAAGTGCACAAATAAGGGTTAGAACATTTACTGTGGCCTGACCTCCCATCTACCGCACTGGAGGCCCTCAAATTATCTGTATTTGGACATTACCGGACTTAATCTTGCACTAAACATTATTCCCTTTATCCTGTATCTGTACGCCGTGGACGGCTTGATTGTAATCATGTGTAGTCTTTTCGCTGATTGGATAACATGCACCATAAACGCTTTTCACTGAACCTTGGTACATGTGAGGCCAATATAAACTGAACCATCATTATAGTCTGATACAGTCCAATTGAAGATAGCTCAAAGATTTCCAAAGAGGTAGATGGGAGGTCAAGACTGCTCTCTAGTTGGTGATAGGATGGTTCAGTTGCCTGATAACACACTTCTTTCAGGTCTCTCCTCAACCTCTGGCGTTCCAGAGCAAACAATGCAGGTCTGTCCAACCTCTCCCTGTAGCTGATCCAGGCAGCAAACTGGTAAACCTCCTCCGCACCAATCTGCAAAGCCTCCACATCCTTCCTGTAATGGGGAGACCAGAACTGCACGCAACACTCCAAATATGGCCCGACCAAACCATATAAAGCAGCAGCATGACTTCCTGACTCTTATACTCAATGCCCCAACCAATGAAGGCAAGCATATCGTACGCCTTCTTTACCGATCTATCTACTTGTGTTGCCACTTAGAGAGCTCGGTACATCCCTCTGTACATCAATGCTGTTCGGGTCATGTCTTTGATTGTATACTTTCCCCTTACATTTGACCTCCCAAAGTACCACACTTCACACACTTGCTCGGATTAAACTCCATCTGCCATTTCTCTGGTCATTTCAGTAGCTGATCTATATCCCACTGTCCACTTTGACAGCCTTCCCCACAGTAATCTTGGTGTCATCTGCAAACTTACTAACCAACCCGTCTACTGTAGACCTACCGCGTGGAAACGCCGAGTCAGCGCCAACCAGCAGTCATCCCGTACACTAGCACTATCCCACACACTAAGGACAATTTACAATTTTTACCAAAGCCAATTAACCTAAGAACACGGATGTCTTTGGAGTGTGGAAGGAAACCGGAGCACCCGGAGAAAACCCATGCGGTCACAGAGAGAACGTACAAACTCCACACAGACAGCACCCGTAGTAAGGATCAATCCTGTGTCTTTGGCGGTGTGAGTTAGCAACCTGCGATTGCGTCCAAGTCATTTATATATTTATATATATCACAAACGGATGAATGCGAGGTGTTGCATTTTACAGGACACAGCATTGCAGTAGAGTGGGAAGGAACTGCAGATGCTGCATCATACGGAAGACAGACACAACTCAGTGGGTCAGACAGCATCTTTGGAGAAGAGGAATAGGTGACGTTTTGGGTCGAGAGCCTTTTCAGACCCAACACTTTTGATTTGGAGGAAGTGGGAGGAGTGGAAAGAGAACTTGAGGGCAGGGACCAGTTCCGCTACGCAGAGGAAGGTGTTTGTAGAGGGAAATCAGCTGCTTCTGTGGTCGAGAAAAGCTCTCAACTCGTCGGGGCCTAATTGGTGGGGCCATGGGGAGTGTTGTACAACAGAGAGCGGGGGTGAAGGTACACAATTCCTTCAAAGCATCAACATAGGTAGACAGGGTGGTGAAGAGTTGGGCATGCTTGCCTTTATTGGCCAGGAGTTGCAACTGTGTAGAGTAGTCACATGGATGCGCAGGGAATGGAGGAATGTGGATCACATGCAGGCAGATGAGGGTTGGTCTTGGCATCAAGTTCAGCACAGACATTGTGGGCGAAAGGGCCTGCTCTTGTGCTGTACTGTTCTATGTGACAGCAATACCGAGGTACACAGAGGCGATGGTAGTAGTTTCTGCCTCACAGCGCCAGAGACCCGGGTTCTCTGCTGACTACGGGTGCTGTCTGTGTGTGGAGTTTGGACGTTCTCTCTGCGACCGCGTGGGTTTTCTCCGGGTGCTCCGGTTTCCTCCCACACTCCAAAGAAGTGTGGGTTTCTAGGTGAATTGGCTTGGGTAAATTGTGTAGGTGAGGGATGGAATCCCAATTTATTCCCTCCACATTCCCATCATCCCACTTTCTCACCCACTCCCTACACACTAGGGACGATTTACAGAGGACAATTTACAGAGGACCACTCTTTGGAGTGCGGGAGGAAAGCAGAGCAACCGGAGGAAGCCCATGCGGTCACGGGACGAACACACAGGCACAGACACAGACATTTGTGGAATTCCCTGCCACAGAGGGCAGTGGAGGCCAAGTCACTGGATGGATTTAAGAGAGAGTTAGATAAAGCTCTAGGGGCTAGTGGAGTCAAGGGACATGGGGAGAAGGCAGGCGCGGGTTATTGATTGGGGACGATCAGCCATGATCATAATGAATGGCGGTGCGGCTCGAAATGGCGGTAATGGCCTCTTCCTGCACCGATTTTCTATGACACAGACACAGATTCCCCCCCCCCCCCCCCCCCCGGCAGAATCGAACCCTGGTCTCTGACACTGTGAGGCAGCTTGTTCTCACAGAGAGTGGTAGGTGTATGGAACGAGCTGCCAGAGGAGTTAGTTGTGGGAGGTATCATATCTACATTTAAAAGACGTTTGGACAAATATATGGACAGGAAAGGTTTGGAGGAGGGACATGGACCAAATGCGAGCAAGCGGGATTAGTGCATCTTGGTAGGCAAGGACAAGTTGGGCCGAAGGGTCTATATCTGAGGGAGAGGGGAAGAGAGAGAAAAAGAGAAAGAGCGAGAGAGAGAGAGAGAGAGAGGAAATTGAAAGCTATAGCTTTATTAAAGTGCAGAATACAATCCAGCTGAAGTACAGTAGAATATTTCAGATTACAGAACAGAAGTAGTAAATCACAATTCATTGCGAGAGGTTTAATAAATTACAGATAGAGTAAAAGAGAAAGAATCAACAATTCTAGTGTAGTAACATGCCCAGATTCAGTAGGTCAAACAGAAACATATTTATCTGTGTCATAAAGATGAGGATGTTGGGGAGAGGATATTGCTTCCAGTGGGGAGACAAGGCCCATGAGTTTTGGTTGAATTCAAAGATATAGCTTGGAAACAGGCCCTTCGGCCCACCGCATCATACTTTCCCACTTGGTCATGCACTCCCTACACACTAGGGGCAATTTACAGGGGGCCAATTAACCTACAAACTCCACATGCCTTTGGGATGTGTGAGGAAACCAGAGGGGAAAGATATAATAGAAACCCAAGGGGCAACTTTTATACTCCGAGTGGGTGTATGGAACGAGCTGCCGGAGGGGGATAGGATAGGTTTAGATGGATATGGGTCAAATGCAGGCAGGTGCGACTAGCGTAGATGGGGCATGTTGGCCAGCGTGGGCAAGTTGGGCTGAAGGGCCTGTTTCCACACTGTGTTACGCTGTGACTCGATTACACCTGGAGGAAACCCAGGTGTTCACAGGGATAATATGCGAACTCCACACACACAGATAGCACACGAGGTCGGGATCGCACCCGGGTCTCTGGCTCTGTGAGGCAGTGGTTCCAAATAGCTTAATGAGGCAGATATGACTGTCAACCACATTAAAGGGCATGGAGATAGTTTGGGCTTCAAGTAACACATAAAATGCGTTTATAGAACTCAGCGGATCTGGCAGCATCTGTGGAGGAAATGAACAGACGACATTTCAAACTGACCCGAAATGTCACCTGTCCATTCCCTCAGGAAACACAAGGAACTGCAGATGCTGGAATCTTGAGCAAAAGACAGGGTGCTGGAGGAACGCAGCGGCTCAGGGAGCAGGTCAACAGAATAAAGAGATGGAGACACAAGGAACTGCAGAAACTGGTTAACAAAAATAGACACAAAGTGCTGGAGTAACTCAGCGAGTCAGGCAGCATCTCTGGTGAAGAGGGGGAGGCGACGTTTCGGATAGAGCTCATTAACCCTTTGCTGTTCTTTGGAGAAATCGGACTCAGGAGGCCATTTGGCCCATCTTGTCTGACCTGGTCCGAACTAAATCCCACTTTCCATCATGAGAATCACAGCTCTTTAGAAGTTTTCTTAAAGATATTTGGGGGTTCTGATGGTTTTAACTTCTCAGGCAGCTGTGCTTAAAGTATTTGCTTCAATGCCCCTTTAATGCTGCTATCAACGACTCGGAATCCCTGCCCAGGGGGTGAGTGTGAGCGTGGGGGGGAGTGTGTGTGTACATCATGGAGAGGAGTGGGTGATGCGGATGAGGGGAGTGAGAGAAGGGGGCGGATGCAGGTGTAGGGAGGAGAGGGGAAGGGAGGGAGAGGGGAGAAAGGGGAAGAGAGGGTGGGGAGGGGAGGAACATGGTATCAGAGGGGCAGTGCATATTTGTATGTTGGGAGAGGAGGAGTAAGCATGCAGAGAATGCGATATTATGGAGGGGTCGTCATGGGAACGGGCCTGGGATTCGAGGTGAGGCCTCGGGGCCTGCATGTTGCTGGAGGTGACAGACACAGGTTCCCAACACGCCACAACACGCACACACATGCGCCACGTTCACAGGAAGACCCCGCGCGGCCTCCACACCTGGGCCTCGAGTCCGGCTCTCCTCGCCGAGAAGTTGGGCCTGGGGGCGGTCGGGGCCGTTCCTCCGCGTCCAACTCCGGCAGTGGGCGAGTCCGTGCCTCGCGTCGTCTCCACAGCGACACCGTTGATCCTGGGCCCGGGTGGCTTGGCAGCGGTAGGGGGAGGGGGAGCTGAGCTGCGCCCAGTGGGAGAGGCCCTGGCGGGCGGCAATATCACCAGGGAGGTCGAGCTGATCTGCCGGCGGACTAGGCCTGGAGCCTCAGCCTTGCCGTTATAGGCCCCGCCTGCGACTAGGCCTGGAGCCTCGGCCTTGTTGCTGTAGGATCCACCCTGGACTAGGCCCGGAGCCTCGGCCTTGTTGCTGTAGGACCCACTCGGAACTAGGCCTGGTGCCTCGGCCTTGTTGCTGTAGGACCCACCCTGGACTAGGCCCGGAGCCTCGGCCTTGTTGCTGTAGGTCCCACCTGGGACTAGGCCTGGTGCCTCGGCCTTGCCGTTATATGACCTGCTCCGGACTAGGCCTGGAGCCTCGGCCTTGTTGCTGTAGGACCCACCCCGAACTAGGCCTGGAGCCTCAGCCTTACTGCTGTAGGCTGTAGTTTGGACTAGGCCCGGAGCCCCGGCCTTGCCGTTGTAGGCCCTGCCTCGGACTAGGCCTGGAGCCTCTGCCTTGTTGCAAACTGCTCCACCCCGGACTAGGCCTGGAGCCTCAGCCTTGCCATTGTAGGCCCTGCCCCGGACCAGGACTAGACTGTTACTGCACTTCCAACTGGGCGGCAGCGAGGCAGTGGGCGAGGGGGGCCTAGGTGCTGGGCCCTCGATGGTGAAGCGTTCCATGCGAGTCTGGCGCCGGGCGAACAGCTCGGCACCTTTGCCCCGTACCTCGGACAGACCTGGCGAACCCCCGGGCCTGCGCAGAGGTAGCGGCGCACCCCTCAGCTCGCGAGGCCTCAGGCACGAGGCCCAGGCGGGCGCCGGCCGTTCCTCGCCAGCAGGGGGACCGGGAGCCGGGGCCTTGGGCTGACCTAGTGTGCAGGCCTCAGCCCCCAGGCCCAGCTCGTCGCCCGGGCCCGGCCCTGGCCCGCCCCCGCCTCTACCTCCACCTGTGGCCTTGCGCTGCCCGTCAGCTCCGTGCACCAGGGAGAGCAGCTCGGGATTGGGCTCCACCCTGGGCCGCTCGTGGAAGGTGAACATGGGTCTCCGGCTGGCGTTGCGGAGCCTCGACTGCTCCAGGATGCCTGTCTTGGCCGACCAAGGCTGCAGGGGCCCCCTCGGCAGCTCCAAATAGGCCTCGGTGTGGGTAGTTAGGCTGGGCCCCTTCACTTCCTCAGCCTGAGGCCTAGCTGCCGCCACCACCACCACCTCCTCTTCCTTCTCCATGCTGGCCTGCTGCTCGAAGTACGGCACGCTGGTCTCCTCGGGGCTTAGACATCCCCCGGACTCCCTGCCCTCTCCATCCGGGCCCGCCGGCCCACCGATGGCAAACTGGTTGACCCGATTCTTACGCCGGTTGAAGAGGAGGACGCCCTTGGAGTTGGCACTGGGCGGTGTCGTCAGCTGGGTGGTGATCTGCCGGCTCTGGACCGTAGGCCCCACAACCTCCTGCTCGCTTCCTCCCCAGTTGCCGTGGAGACCTGAAGGTAGGAAGGTAGGAAGGAAGGAAGGCGGCATTAGTGATCAGGCCCGGCTGGTTAAAACAACACCGAGAGACGGCACGATGGCGCAGCTGTAGAGTTGCCTCACAGCGCCAGAGACCCAGGTTTGATCCTGACCACGGGTGCTGACTTTACGGAGTTTGTCCGTTCTCCCTGTGACCGCTTGGGTTTTAACCGGGTGCTCCGGTTTCCTCCAACTCTCCAAAGACATGCAGGTTTGTATACAGGGATGTGATCCATATCCCTCCATAATCATGTGCCTATCCAAAAGTCTCTTAAACGCCACTATCGTATATATCTCCTCCTGGAAGCGTGTTCTTGGCCCCCACCACCTCTGTTTAAAAAACACCCATTTGTCCCACACATCTCCTTTAAACATTCCCCCTCACACATTAAACTATGCCCTCTAGTCTTAGACATTTCATCCTGGGTCAAAAGGTTATGACTGTCTACCCTATCTATGCTTCACATAACTTTCTATACATCTATCAGGTCTCACCTCAACCACCAATGCTTCAGAAAGACGAATCCAAGTCTATCCAACCTTTCCCTGTAGCTGAACCCTCCAATCTAGGCAACATTCTGGTAAACCTCCTCTGCACCCTCTCTCAAGCCTCCACACCCTTCCTGCAATGGGGTGACCAGAACTGCATGCAATACTCCAAATGTGGCACGACCAACGTCCTATAGACTTCAAACATCAAGACTTCCTGATTCTTATAGTCAATGCCCTGACCGACACCATATGCTTAGAACGTAAAGTGCTGGAGTAACTCAGCGGGTCAGGCAGCATCTCTGGAGAACATGGATAGATGGGACTCTTCTTCATGTGCCATCTTTACAGCTCGCTATTTGTTTGGTTTAGTCTTGGTTTAGAGCTACAGCATGGAAACTCTTTGACCATCGATCATCCATTCACACGAGTTCTATGTAATCCCACTTTCTCGTCCACTCCCTACACACTAGGGGCAATCTACAGATGCCCAATTAACCGACAAACCCACAAGTCTTTGGGATATGGGAGGAAACTGGAGCACCCGGAGGAAACCCACGAGGTCACAGGAAGAACATGCAAACTCCCACAAACACAGCACCTGAGGACAGGATTGAACCCGGGTCTCTGGCGCTGAGAGGCAGCAGCTTTACCAGTTGCCTACTTTTGAGTTTGAGTTTAGTTTAGCGTCACGTGCACCGAGATACAGAGAAAAGCCTTTTGTTGCGTTCTATCCAGTCAGCGAAAAGATTGTACAGATACAGGATGAAGGGAATAACGTTTAGTGCAAGATAAAGTCCAGTAAATTCCTATTAAAGGTGATCCCCAATGAGGTAGAAGGTACACAGTCACACAAATGCTGGAGTAACTCAGCGGGACATGCAGCATCTCTGGAGAGAAGGAATGGATGACATTTCGGGTCGACATCCTTGGGAGGTCAAGACCGCTCTCTAGTTGGTGATAGGATGGTTCAGTTGCCCGATAACAGCTGGGAAGAAACTGTCCCTGAATCTGGAGGTGTGTGTTTTCACACTTCTGTACCTCTTGCCTGATGGGAGAGGAGAGATTGCCTCGGGTGAGACTGGTCCTTGATTAAGCTGGTGGCCTTGCCGAGGCAGCGTGAAGTGTAGATGGAGTCAATGGAAGGGAGGGTTACACAAAAAGCTGGAGAAACTCAGCAGGTGCAGCAGCATCTAAGGAGCGAAGGAGATAGGCGACGTTTCGGGTCGAGACCCTTCTTCAGACAATGGAAGGGAGGTTGGTTTGTGCGACGGTCTGGGCTGGGTCCACAATTCACCGCAATTTGTTGCGGTCTTGGATGGAGCTGCTCCCAACCCACGCTGTGATGCATTCCGATAAAATGCTTTCCACGGCACATCTGTGGAAGTTGGTGAGGGCTGTTGGGGACCTGCCGAGTTATTGCAGGGATTTATGGCCTTGGAATTCCATTGCTCTCTGCGTGTGAATTGGCTGCCAGGTACTCTCAATTACACGCGGGACAGGCGCTACACGAATGCATATTTCCTTCCGCAGTTTGCGGGTGTGCTGTTAACGGGAGATGGCGCCACATGTGCACGCTAAGAGTTTGGTTCAGTATATCTGTCCCACAGAATGAAATGGCACATAACATACTAACGCCCATAGTCTGTCACCAGACGAGTCTAGCATCAACATTAGGGTCCCGCGGAGAAGAGCGTATAGGATTCAAGTCTCCTTTCCTGTTACTCCGGGAAATTACACCACCCCATGGAAAATTAGCAGCGAAACGCAATACACTCATTAATAGCATTTCCAAACCAAGTCAGTTTACTGAAAACAAAACCTTCCGAATTAACCCGTTATAACTATTATATTTAATCGGACAACATTAATCGCGATTTTTTAAATATATTGTAGTTATAATTTCGGTTACTGCAAACTTGTATCATGAAAATTGAGCCTTTTTAAAAAGTTGGAAACTTTACCAGTGCCAAGTTAATGAATCGGCGGTTTACTTCCGTAAGGTTTTTATTTGATTGTATTTGGTGCAAACAGCAAGATGCATAAATGCAGGGTTAGTTACTGAGCCCCCATGCTCGAAATATTTGTCGTTTCTTACCTTGCTTCCCCTCCGAGCCCAGATCAAACGGCAACGTTGCCCTCTGCTTTTTTGCAATATCATTTCCAACTCTGTCCCGCCCTCTTTTATTCTTGCCAGTGTGCTATTAGATAGTCAGTAACAAATGCATGTGTCTGTCAAACTAACTTTAACTTTCTGTGGAGTGCAGTGAAATCGCCAGAGCGGATTAAATGGCACAGAATCGGAGCGGCTGCATCCATTTCCAAACATGCTGCAGACAGACAGCTAGGATATTCCCCCCCCCCCTCATGGGTCATAGCGCCCGCTCTCCACACTCCCCCTCTTAAAGTCCCTGCAGTTGCTGGAATCTTGAGCAAAACACAACGTGCAGGAGGATACATCAAGGTTACTCCAGCATTTTGTGTCCTTTTGTGTAAAGCAGCATCTGCAGTTTGTTTTTTGTAGGCACAAAGTGCTGCAGTAACTAGCTCAGTGGGTCAGGCAGCATCTCTGGATAGAAGGAATTGGTGACGTTTTGGGATGAGACCCTTCTTCAGACTGAGAGTCAGGGGAGAGGGAAACTAGAGGTATTGAAAAGGTGCAGCGGAGAGCAGGAGGAATCTCAGAGGGGGAGCAGCGAGAGAGGGTCATGCAGAACTCCCATCTGAGAGAGGAGGAGAACTTCTTCAATGTCGGCAGACCTTGAGCGATTTCGCAATGGAGCAGACAAAATGTGCAGGAAGGAACTGCAGATACTGGTTTACACCGAAGATAGACAGAAAATGCTGGAATAACTCAGCGGGTCAGGCAGCATCTCACCTATTCATAGAAACATAGAAAATAGGTGCAGGAGTAGGCCATTCGGCCCTTCGAGCCTGCACCGCCATTCAATGTGATCATGGCTGATCATCCAACTCAGTATCCCATACCTGCCTTCTCTCCATACCCCCTGATCCCTTTAGCCACAAGTGCCACATCTAACGCCCTCTTAAATATAGCCAATGAATTCCTTTTCTTCAGAGATGTTGCCTTACTCTAGCATTTTAGAAGGCTGCGGAGGCCAGGTCCATTGATATTTTTAAGGCAGACACTGATAGATTTGTGATTAGTAAGGGTGTCCGCGGTTATGGGGAGAAGGCAGGAGAATGGAGTTGAGAGGGAAAGATAGATCAGGCATGATTGAAAGGCAGTGTAGATTTGATGGGCTGAATGGCCTAATTCTGCTCCTATCACTTATGAACATGAACTTATTTGCAGTTCCTTGTTTCTACATGGAACTAGTGGGAATGGGTGATCAATGGTCAGTGCGGATCGGTGGGCCGAAGGAAACTGTACAGAGATAGGGTGAATGCATAGTCATTTACCCAGGGTAGGGGAATCAAGGCTGGAGGACACAGGTTTAAGGTGAACGGGGCAGTTTTGGTCACCCTGCTATAGGAACGATGTCATGAAGGCGGAATGAAAGGGTGCAGAGAAGATTTAGGAGGATTTGCTAGGACTTGAGGGCCTGAGGAGATGGGTAAGTGGGACGAGGTGGGCATGGATGAGTTGGGCCGAAGGGCCTGTATGACTCCCCTCTCCCATCAGGCAAAAGGAATAGACGTGTGAAAACGCACACCTCCAGAATCAGGGGCAGCTTCCTCCCCACTGTTATCAGTCAACTGAATCATCCTATCACAACCAGAGATCAATGTTGAACTACTATCTACCTCTTTGTGACCCTTGGACTATCCTTGATTGGACTTTGCTGGCACTAAACGTTATTCCCTTATCATGTATCTACGCACTGTAAATGGATCGATTGTAACCATGTATTGTCTTTCTGCTGACTGGTTAGCATGCAACAAAAGCTTTTTACAGTACCTTTACCTTGGTAGACATGAGAATAAACTAAACTAATCTATGTGTCGATGACTCCAAAAATACGCAGATAAATAATCCATGGATTTGTGGAGAGGGCGTAGAATCCTACAGAGTGTAAACAGGCCCATCGGCCCAACTTGCCCACACTGACCAACATGCCCCATCTACACCTGTCCCACTTGCCTATATTTGGCCCATATCCCTCTAAACCTTTCCTATCCATGTACCTATCCAATTGTTTCTAAAACAATATTATAGTACCTGCCTCAAATACCTCTTCCATACACCCACCACCCACTGTGTGAAGATGCTACCCCTCAGGTTCCTATTAAATCGTCCCCCCCTCACCTTAAGCCTATGTTCTCTGGTTCTTGATTCCCCAACTCTGGGCACGTGACTGTATGCCTACCCGATCTGTTCCTCTTATGATTTTGTACACCTCTATAAGATCACCCCTCATTCTCCTGCGCTCCAACAAAGATAGTCCTAGCCTGCTCAACCTCTCCCAATAACTCAGGTCCTTGATTCCTAGCAACATCCGTGTAAATCTTCTCTGCGCCTTTCCCTGCTTGATCACATCGTTCCTGTGACATGGTGACCACAACTGAGCTAAATGCAGCCTTACCAATGTCTTCTACCACTGCAATATGACAATTCCCAATTCCCTACATTGACTCTGTGCGTCTCCCCGATCTATTCCTCTCACGATTTTGTACACCTCTATGCGATGGCAGATAGAGAACATGGTGCTACGAAATGTACGGTCGGTGCAGCTAATTTAAGACACCCACCCTCATGTTTCAGTCAGAGAGAACCAGCAGTGGCAAGCAGCGAGAAATGTTCGACAACCAGCTGGCAAATTCATCTAAGCGGTGAGTGCTGGAGGATTTGGGAAAATAAATATTCAAAGGCCCATATGTCTCAACACAATGAGGGGAATAGATAGGGTGAACGCACAACGTCTTTTACCCAGAGTAATGGAATTAACAACCAGAGGACATCGGTTTAGGTGGCAACAAGCGAGGAAATTCCAGGGGAATATGTTAAAAGACAGTCAGCAAAATATCAACTATTCAAACCAACATACTATGTGCTGTGTATTTAAAGCACGCAATTAAAGCAAGTTAAATAGCACATGCCCCGTGGATAGCCACAAGATAAGTGAATTCCTATGTTTTATTTTTAGTTTAAATTTGAGGAACATTGGAACAAGAAATCCCAGCACAGTGGCGCAGCGGTTAGAGCCGCAGCATCGCAGCACCTGAGACCTGGATTCAATGGCTGTGCGGAGTTTTCACGTTCTCCATGTGACCGCGAGGGATTCCTCTGGGTTATTCCCACACTCCAAAGGGTGCGGGTTTGTAGGTTAATTGGCTTCTGTAAATTGCCTCTAGCATACAGGGAGTGGATGAGAAAGTGGGATAACATAGAACTAGTGAGAAGGGGCGATCGATGGTTGGCACGGACTCTGTGGGCCGAAGGGCCTGTTTCCTTGCTGAAAATCAATATTGTGCAATATTGCCTGACCTGCTGAGGTACTCCAGCACTTTGTGTTTTGCTTCAGGTAAACTCACCGAGACCTAAAGATTGGGACCATAAAACATGCTGCCGGGGGTGGTGGTGGAGGGGGCAGATACAATAATGTTATTTAAGGGGCTTTTAGATCGGCACATGGATATGCAGGGAATGGAGGGATATGCACCACGTGCAGGCTGAGGAGATCAGTATAACTTGGCATCGTGTTCGACATGGACATTGTGGGGCTGTGTGTGCTGTACTGTTCTACGTGCTAAGAGCCCAGAACCGTTAAAAACAACTTTCTTTGCATCACTTGAGTGGAAGTGCTGGAGTAACTCAGCGGTTCAGGCAACATCTGTGCAGGAAATGGACCGACGATGAGTTGGGTCAGTCAGACGATACGTCACATGTCCATTCCCTCCACAGATGCTGCCTGACCCGCGGAGTTTCTCTAGCACTTAGTGTTTTGTTTGCAGCTGTGAAATTATCATGTCATATGGGCCTTTGGCCTAACTTGCCCACAACGACCAACATGTCCCATCTACGCTCATCCCACCTGCCTGCGTTTGGCCCCTGTAAACGTGTCCAATCCTTGTACCTGTCTAAACGTTTCTTAAACATTGCAATAGTGCCTTCCTCAACTACCTGCTCCGGCAGCTCGTTCCGTACACCCACCACCCTTTGTGTAAAAAAGCTATTCCTCAGGATCCTATTAAATCTTTAAATTAATCTATTAAATTTAATAGGTCATAGCTGCAACATGACCTCTCAACTATATTCAAGACTGACTGATGAAGGCCAATGAGCCAAAAGCCTTTTTGACCACCCTATCTACCTGAGACACCATTTTCAGGGAATGATGTACCTGCACTACTTGATCCCTCTGCTCTATAACATTATCTACCTGTGACGCCACTTTCAGGGAACTATGTACAACCCGCTTAGATCGCCCTGCTCCACAAAACTCCCCCGAGCCCTACCATTTGCCGTATAGGCCCTGCCCATGTTAGACTCTGTAAGATCTCGCTGTAAATCAATCAATCAATCGATCCATCCATCCATCCATCCATCAAAAAAGGTAGTTCAACCACATTTCGTCCAGGGCAATTTGGGATGGGCAATGAATGGTGTCATTGCCAATGATGACTGGATCTTGTGAAGAAATATGAAAGTAACTTTCTGGTTGCATTTGTAATTATAGGACCTGCAATATTGACAAGCGTTTGTCGGTGTGCAGAGTGAAGCAGCAGCCGAGGTCAGGATGGAGCCTGGGTCTCTGCGCTGTGAGGTAGCAACTTCGTTTCCACTGTATCTTGGTAGCTGTGACAATAATAAACCGGAAGTGGCCGCGCTGGCTGGCAGCTGCGGCTCACCTGCAGTCCGTCTGTTTTTTTCTTTTTTTTTGTGTGTCTTTTTGTGATTGTTCGGTAGAATTTTTTTTTATTAGGTTGTGTATGTGTGTGTGGGGGGGAGGGGGGGAGAAACAGAGTCTTAGTCTCTCCCTTCGGGGGGATGCGTGTCCCCCGTCACCGTCTGTGCTGAGGCCTAATAGCGGAGCTGTGGCGGCGGCCTGGTTCAGAGCTGCGGTACTCCAGCGGCGGCGGCAGCCCAGCTTAGAGCTGCAGTGCTCCAGCGGCGGCGGCCTGGATCGGAGCTGCGGTGCTCCAGCGGCGGCGGCGGCCTGGATCGCCTCAGCGCAGAGGGAGAACTAGGAGGGAGGAAGACAGGGACTTAAGACTTTTGCTTTCCACCACAGTGAGGAGCTGCCTGGTGACCTCATTGTGGTGGATGTTGGATATGTGTTTATTGTGTTTATTGTGTGTACTGGTTTTATTATATGTATGACTGTATGGTAACAATTTCGTTCAGACCATAAGGTCTGAATGACAACACAGGAATCTAATCTAATCTAAACTAATTAATCTAAAACAATAACTATGACATCCTCTCCCATTTCTATAATCTCTTGCAGTTCAAAGACCAACCTGTCAACCTTTGCCTGGGAGGCAACACATCACACCCATTGCAGGTCCTTTAAACTAACAGAGTTTGAAGAAGAGTCCCAACCTGAAACGTCACCTACCCATGTTCTCCCGAGATGCTGCCTGACCAGCTGAGTTACTCCAGCACTTTGCATCCTTTTTGTTTCCTAAAGAATAGGGCAGCACAGTGGCGCAGTGGTAGAGCACCACCTCACACTGCCAGAGACCCGGGTTCGACCCTGACCGCGGGTGCTGTCTGTGTGGAGTTTGTACGTCTTCCCTGGGACTGTGTGGGTTTTCTCTGGGTGCTCTGGCTTCCTCCCACATTCCAAAGACATGTAGGTTTGTAGGTTAATTGTAAAATTGTCCCTGGTGAAAAACTTTGGTGGCAAAAACAAGGGGGCAGATTATTATCTCAATGCGGTTAGGTTAGGTAAGGGGGAGGTACAGCGAAACCAACACGGGGTGATCGCTGGTCGGCATGGATTCCGTGGGCCTAAAGGCTTGATTCCATGCTGGATCTCTAAAGTTTAAAGTAAAGTGTAAATAAACATTGTAGCTTTAGGCTAGGATACAGCCCACAGACTTCTGGATAGGCAGGACATTGACACAAACTGTTGGAGTAACTCAGCGGGTCAGGCAGCATCTCTGGAGAAAAGGAATCAGTGAAGTGTCGAGACTCTTCTTCAGACTGAGAGTCGGGGAGAGGGAAACTAGAGGTATGACAAGGTAATGAACAAATCATAGCCAGCACCGATGACCCAGGAAAGATGGAGTCCACAATGGTCCATTGTTGGCTGTGGAAGAGGTGATAACAAAGGGATATGAACAGTGACACTAGCAGGACCACTGGGGTGGGGGAGGGTCAGAGAGAGGGAATGCAGGGGTTACTTAAAATGAGAGAAATCAACACTCACACCGCTGGGTTGTGAGCTGCCCAAGCGAAATATGAGGTGCGGTTCCTCCAGTTTGCGTGTGGCCTCACTCTGACAGTGGAGGAGGCCCAGGACAGAAAGTCAGTGTGGGAATGGGAATGGGGAGTCGAAGTGTTTGGCATATGGGAGATGGATAGGCAGGGAATGGAGAGACATGGATCACAGATCAGGCAGATAAGAGTTGGTCTTGGCATCACGTTCGGCACAGACATTGTGGGCCGAAGGGCCTGCTCTTGTGCTGCACTGTTCATAGTTCTATATTCTAGGTTCTAAGTACCCCAGATCTATCAAACTGAAAGATTATTTACCAACTTTTGTATTAAATCCCTTCACAATAAATTATAATATTAGCTTTCCTAATTACATGCTAAGATACTTACATATTATCTTTGACGAGGGTGCAGAAGAGGTTTAATGTGGTTTAGATGGACACAAAGTGCTGGAATAATTCAGCAGGTCAGTCACTATCCCTGGAGGACATGGATAGGTCACATTTCGGGTCAGGACCCTTCTCCAGACTTTAAACTAGTTTAGTTTAGAGATACAGCAGGGAAACAGGCCCTTCGGCCCACCCAGTCGGTGACGGCCTTTGATCACCAGTTCACGCTATTTCTATGTTATTCCACTTTTGCATCCATTCCCTACACACTCGGGGGCAATTTACAGAGGGCTGATTAACCTACAAACCCCCACGTGTTTGGGCTGTGCGAGGAAAGTGGAGCATCCAGAGGAACACTATCACCCCCCTCACAGTGCGGTGTCCCTCAATACTGTGCCCTCCCCTACAGTGCGCACTCCCTCTGTGCTGCCCCTCCCGCACTACCTCCACTGTGATTGTAAGCCTGTGCTAATTTCCTGACACACTGCTGTGGGACATTTTATTGCTAACAGTATCTAATCATCCAGGTTTTATTGACAAGACATAGTTTCTAAAGGTCACTGCGTGGGAGGAATCGAGATAACCATCCTTACTTGCTGGAGTTTGATGTGGAGTTTCACTCCCACCAGGGCCCCTGTTGGTGGACCTCTCCTCTTCACTGCACTCCAGGGGTTTGTTGATGGGGTCCATCACCTCTTCGTCCAGGGAGCTGGTCTCTCGCTCGCCAACCTCCTCGCCAGCCGTAGGAGCTGGTCCAGAGATCCCGGAAATGTTGAGTGAGAGACACAGCCTTTCCACGTCCACACCCACCACTCCGCCCTTTCGCCCGCCTGCCTCCTCCCACGTGCCTGGTGGGGAGGGAGCTGTCCCTCCCACGGGCCATCCGGACTTTGGCTCCTGTGTGATGTAACTGTACGGACGCACATCTGCCTCCAACTGCATCTGGCCGCTGTCTCCACCTGCAGGAGGTGGCAGGATGTCCAACCCACTTCAACGGTGATTGAGCCTTGTGTGGCTTGTTGTGGAACAACCTTCAACAGGTGTCAAGTCCAACCGCGAGATGTCCACAAGATGGAGACAGAAACAAGGGGTCCTCCTCCCAGTTCAACGTTGCTTGGTGTGTCTAGGAAGAATCTTCAACAGATGTCAAGTCCAACTGCAAGGTGTCCAAAAGATGGAGATAGAAACACAATGTCCTCCTAGTTCAACGTTTCTTAGCTTGTTGAGGAACAACTTTCAGCAAGTATCCAACATCAAGATGTCCACAAGATGGAGATTGAAGCAAGGTGTCCTCCTAGTTTAACATTGCTTGGCAGGTGTGTGACTTCTAAAAGATCAACCTCAACAAGTATCAAGTTCTCGTGTTGAGTGTTGCAAACCTCTTGTCTTTTATCGTAGGTACTCAGGACTCCGTCTGACCTGCCTCCTCCGGGCGATGTGTTAAGGTGAGGGCAAGCGGTCCTCAGGGTGCAACAATCTGACTTCTGACATCTGGCAATGAGGACCCACACCTTTGATGGTCTTCAGAGGCAAACTGTAGGCGAGGGGGGATAACAGAGTGGGTTAGTGGAGTCTGAGAAACAACTTCATTGCACGTGTTAATGATGCGGTAGACACAAGGAACTGCATATGCTGGTTTACAAAAAAAAAGAGACAAAGTGCTGGAGTAACTCAGTAGGTAAGACAGCATCTATGGAGACAGGGAAAGGTGACGTTTCAGGTCAGCACCCTTCTTCAGAACATGTGTGTTGTGTTTCTGTGTATGTGTGTATATGTCTGTACTTGTATTTGTACATATGTGTACTTGTGTAGGAGTGAGTATGTGTGTATTTGCATGACTATGCATTTATGCTTGTGAATGTACAACCATGTGTGTGTTTGCGGGTGGACAACAGATGTTTGTGTATGTGCATATATGATTATGTGTGTTCAAGTGTGTGCACGCATGTGTGCATGTGTGTGTAGAACTGTGAGTGTGTGTGTGTGACAATGAAAGAGAGAAAATATGAGTGTGAGTGCCTGTATGTGTGAGAGTGTGTGTATGAGTGTGTGTGTGTGTGTGTGCGTGTGTGTGTGTGTGTGTGAGTGTGTGTGTGAGTGTATGAGAGTGTGTGTATGAGTGTGTGCATGTATGTGTGTGTAATGTATGTGTATGAAACTGTGTGTGTCTGACCAACTGCCCTCCTGGGATGAAGTTCTATCGTATCGTATCATATCATGTGTATGAATGTGTGTGTTTGTATGAGTGCGTGTGTGCATCTGTGTGTATGTATGAATATGCATGCATGCGTACGTATGTGTGTGTGTGCGTGCGTATGTATATGTGTGTGTGTGTGTGTATGTATGTGCATGTGTGTGTGGGTATGTGTGTGTGTGAACGTGTGTGTGCCCATGTGCGTGTGTATGGTTATGTATGTGTATGTGTGTGTGTGTGCGTGTACGTGCGTGAGTGTGCGCGTGTGTGTGCATGCATGTGTGTGTGCCTGTGTGTCCGTTCGTGTGTGTGTGTATGTATATATATGTGTGTGTGTGAACGTGTGCGCGCCCGTGTGTGTGTATGATTATGTATGTATGAGTGTGAGTGTGTGTGTCCGTGTGTGCGTGCATGCGTGTGTGTGCATGCGTGTGTGTGTGTGCGGGTGTGCCGGCGTGTGTTCTTTTGTGTGTGTATGTGTGTGTGTGTGTATATATATATGTATATGTGTGTGTGCGTGTGTGTGTGTGCGGGTGTGCCGGCGTGTGTTCTTTTGTGTGTGTATGTGTGTGTGTGTATATATATGTATATGCGTGTGTGCGTGTGTGTGTGTATATGTACTTGTGTGTGTATGTGTATGAATATGTATATGTGTGTGTATGTATGTGTGTGTGTGTCTGCGTGTGCACGTGTGTGTGTGCATGCATGTGTGCAGGCGTGGGTGCTTGTGTGTGCTTGTGTATGTGTGCGTGTGTATGAATATGTATATGTGTGTGTGTGTATATGTGTGTGTGTGTGTGTGTGCGTGTACATGTGCGTATGCACGTGTGCGTGTGCATGTGTGTGCACGTGTCTGTCTAAGCCCTTGTCCCGGCCGCAGGGCCTCTGTTACTCCGCGTGACACCGCTGTCCCATCAGACAGCCCGGCAGTCACAGCGCCCCCCAGCTGCCAGCAACGGTTGCCCAGACTTACCGTAGACAGATGAGCCGGGACCACTCTCAGCGCCTCCCCATGGTCGGGAGCAGGGGTGCTGGCAGCGGTGGTGGGAACAAGGGCAAGAATCCTCACATCATACCCGTCCTGGCACGCACTTCAGTTTCCCAACCGACCACCTGAAAGAGAGGAGAAAGACAAGAGAATGTTTAACGTAAGATGGGCGTTTGACGGCTCTGGGCCTGTACTCAATGGAGTTTAGAAGGATGAGGGGACACCTCATTGAAACTTACCGAGTAGTGAAATGCCTGGATAGAGTGGATGTGGAGAGGATGCTTCTACTAGTGGGAGAGTCTAGGACTAGAGGGCACAGAGGAATAAAAGGATGTATCTTTCAAAAGGAGATAAGGAAGAATTTCTTTAGCCAAGGGGTGGTGAATCTGTGGAATTCATTGCCACAAATGGCTGAGGAGGCCAAATCATTGGGTATTTTTAAATTGGAGAATGACAGATACTTGATCAGTAAGGGTGTCAAAGGTTATGGGGAGAAGGCAAGAGAATGGGGTTGAGAGGGAAAGATAGATCAGCCATGATTGAATGGCGAAATAGACTCGATGGTTCTGCTGCTATGTCTATAATCTGTTGATCCTGGCAACATCCACTCTTTCCAGCTTAATGGCAACCTTCCTACAGCAGGTTGAACAAGACTGAATGAAATACTCCAAATATTTGGCCAGCTTCTAACAGACAGGGACTTTATGGGCAAATCCCAGAGGTTGTCCTGCACGTTTAATGCCGGCTTCTGCCGTGTGCATCTCGTTGATCCAATTATTCAGCGGCTTACATGCCTGTGCTAATTAGACATTCAGCAGAGATCAGCCATGATTCAGACGTCTGAGGAACTGATTTAGTTCCAGCTGATGACAGGGGCTGTTTTCATTTGCAATCGCTCCTCCCCGGAGCGTGCCAGAGACCATAAGACCTTAAGCTGGACGGGCGCAGAGAAGGTTCACGAGGATGGTACCAGGACCCTTTTGTTTATTTTTTATGGAGTTTAGAACGGAGTTTGTACGTTCTCCCTCTGACTGCGTGGTTTTTCTCTGGGTGCTCCGGTTTCATCCCACACTCCAAAGATGTGCGGGTTTGTAGGTTAATTGGCTTCAGTAAAATTGTTCATTGTCCCTGGTGTGTAGGAGAGAGCATTGGTAGAGTTGCTGCCTCACAGCGCCAGGGATCCGGTCTCGATCCTGGCTACGGGTGTTGTCTGTACGGAGTTTTCCCTGTGATGTGGGTTTTCCCCGGTTGCTCCGGTTTCCTCCCACACTCCAAAGACGTGCGGATTTGTAGGTTAATTGGCTTTTGTGAATTGTCCCTAGTATTTGGGATAGAACTAGTGTATGGGGTGATCGCTGATCGGCACATACTGGGTGAAACAGGCTGAATTGCCTGTTTCCATACTGTATCACTAAAATCTACAGTTTAAACCAGGGGTGGGGAACCTGCGGCCTTCTAGGCCATTAAGTGCGGGCCTTTTGAATGAATCCAAATTTTGTAGAACAAATCCTTTTCTTTTAATTTTATTAATATGTTTTTGTTCGTCTTTTATTATTTTAATTTTAATCTTAAAATGAATGTATTTAAAATACCAAAGCGTAAAAGAAGATTCAACGAAGTAATCCTCCCCGACTGACGGCCACAATTAAAACATTAGTAAGTCATGAGAGCTATTTTAACACCTGTTATGCTCATGATTTAGTTCTAATGCGACTCTAAAATGTACGTTAACCTCCCACAAAAAGCAGCCACAACAAAGTCATTAAAAAGTTAGTTAATTTTAGAATTAACACATTTTTTTTCATTTTCTTGAAGTTAGTACATAGTAGTTAGATTTTTACAAAATAATGTACATTTTGAAGTGTATCTAATTGAAGGTTCTTGGATGCGGCCTCATTAGATTAATGCGGCATTCCAACATGAAAAGGTTCCCCACCCCTGGTCAAAACTAAAAGTAAACACCTTGTGTCTGCACAGGAGTAATATGGTTGAGAGACAAAGAACTGCATCAGCTAGAGAACGATCCATCTACCTCATTAGAGAGCTTTGGACTATCTTTAATCAGACTTTGTCGATTTTCAGTGTTATAGCTTCGCACTAAATGTTGTTCCATTTATCCTGTATCTGTACACTCTGGACAGCTTGATTGTAATCATGTATAGTCTGTCCGCTGATTGAATAGAACGCAAACAAAAGCATTTTCACTCTACCTCAGTACACGTGACAATAATAAACTAAACTAAATTAAACTAAACTAAAACTAGACTAAAATCATGTACAAAGTCCCGAGAGGAATAGATAGGGTGGACGCGCTGGGTCTCTTGTCCAGAGTAGGGGAATGGAGAACCACAGGTTTAAGGTGAGGGGGGGGAAGATTTAATAGGAACCTGAGGGGTAACTTTTTCTCACAAAGGGCGGTGGATGTATGGAACGAGCAGCCAAAGGAGCTAGTTGAGGCAAGTACAATCCCAACGTTTAAGAAACATTTAGACAGGAACATGGATAGAACCGGTTTTGAGGGATATGAGCCAAATGCAGGCAGGTGGGACTAGCGTGGATGGGGCATGTTGGTTGGTATGGGCAAGTTGGGCCGAAGGGCCTGTTTCCACGCGGTGTGACTGTAAACCTAAACTAAACTGCAGATGCTGGAATCTTGAGTAAAACACAAGAAGCTGGAAGAACTCAGCAAATCAGACGGCATCTGTGGAGGACATGGATAGGTGACATTTCAGGTCAAAACCCTTTCCGTCCAAATCTACACAATGCAGGGTCCCGACTTGAATCAATATCCCTTCCCCTCCACAGATGCTGCCTGACCCACTGAGTTCTTCCAGCACTTTGTTTTACACTTTTTTCCTTATCAACGAACCACCAGAGGGAGTTAACTGCAGGATTACCGCTGATCTTGAAGTCTCTTAAAGTCACCTTCAGTGTTGAAGACTGAGGGGAGACCTGATATAAGTATATAAAATGATGAGAGGCATAGATAGGGTAGACAGTCAGAACCTTTTTCCCAGCGTGGGATTGTCAAAGATTATTATTAAATATTAAACTTACATCTTTAATCAGACTTTACTGAACTTTATCCTGCACTAAACGTTACTCCCTTTATCTGGTATCTGTGCTCTATGCTCGGCCAGGTTGTAATCTTGTATAGTCTTTCCGCTGCCTGGATGGAACGCAACTAAAAGGCTTTTCACGGTACCTTGGTACATATGATAATAAACTGAATTATGAGCTGTGTAACCTGCAGGTCGCTGGTCGAGGTGGATCACTGTGTGAGAATTCCCCTGTTGGACTGAGGGAGAGGGATGGTCCTGTGGTTCTGGAACAAGCTCCTGTGGGCTGCACACTAACTGGATAGCACCCGTTGGGAGAGGGAGGGATTGAATGAAAATGAGAGGAATGGTTTGGGTTTGAGTCAGAGAGATTTAACAAGCTCCCGTCGGTATCTGGCGCGGATGTGAAGCATTTTCTGCTCAACACCAGCTCCATATTGTTGCAGACGAGCACTGTCTCTCCACAAGTTTAATGCCAGTGGTACTTTACTTTAGCCTTTAGGCTTCAGACATACAGCGCGGAAACTGACCCTACGGCTCACCGAGTCCGTGCCAACCAGTGATCCCCGTACACTAGCACTATCCTATGCACTATGGACAACGTACAATTTTATCAAAGCCAATTAACCTACAAACCTGTACGTCTTTGGAATGCGAGAGGAAACCAGAGAAAACCGGGAGAACATGCAAACTCCGTACAGACAGACAATAGACAATAGACAATAGGTGCAGGAGTAGGCCATTTTGCCCTTGGAGCCAGCACCGCCATTCAATGTGATCATGGCTGATCATCCCCAATCAGTACCCCGTTCCTGCCTTCTCCCCATATCCCCTGACTCCGTTATTTTTAAGAGCCCTATCTAACTCTCTCTTGAAAGTATCCAGAGAACCTGCCCTGTGAGGCAGAGAATTCCACAGACTCACCACTCTCTGTGAGAAAAAGTGTTTCCTCGTCTCCGTTCTAAATGGCTTACCCCTTATTCTTAAATTACTCCTTATTCTAAAGCATCCCATAGTCTAGGTCGAACCTGGCTCTCTGGCGCTGTTAGGCAGCAACTCACTGATCTATGAGAACTGTTTTTACGGGCCTGTTATGCTACTTAGTTTTAGTTTGGTGATACCGCGTGGGAACAGGCCCTTTGGCCCACTGAGTCCATGCTGACACACGATCACCCGTATATAGACACAAAGTGCTGGAGTAACTCAGCTGGTCAGGCAGCATCTCTGGAGAAAAAGGATAGCAGACTTCCTCTCTGAAGGAAGGTCTCGACCCGAAATGTCACCTCTACTTTTCCTCCACAGATGCTGCCTGACCCGCTGATTTACTCCAGCATTTTGTGTCTATCTTTGGTATATAAAAGCATCTGCAGTTCTTTGTTGCCACAATAAACACCGGTACATTAGTTCTATCCTACACACCAGGGACAATTTACAGAGGCCAATTAATCTATGCCTTTGGAGGGTGGGAGGAAACCAGAGCACCCGGAGAAAACCCACGTGGTCGCAGCAAGAACGAACAAACTGCATGCGGACATCAGCCGTAATCAGGAACAAACCTGGGTCCCTGGCGCTGTGAGGCAGCAATATTCGGTAGAGATGACAATTAAACACCCTTGAATGTTGAGTTGGGGAAAATAGCAGAGAGGGAGCCTGCGGGATTGGCAGGACGAGGAATAGTTTCAGAACGAGTGCTGTTTTATGTTTAGACTCAGGGTGAATCTCAGCTCCTCCACTCAACGCCATCTCTCCCAGGGGAAACTGCACCCAAGAAAAAGAGTTGTGTAGGAAGGAACTGCAGATACTGGTTTAAACCAAAGACAGACACAAAATGCTGGAGTAACTGCCTGTCCTGCTCAATTACTCCAGCATTTTGTGTCCATCCCAAGAGAAAAAGTCCTGACCTAAAATGTTTCCTCCAAAGCTGCTGCTGAACTGTTGAGTTCCTCCAGTACTTTGTTTTTTGCTCGTGATTCCAGCATCTACAGTTCCTTGTGACAACATCAACGTTCCCTGGCCAGAAACAGCCACTTGCTGTTTGTTGTGCGTGGATGGAGCGCTGCACAAAGAGCTGGAGTACTGGACGAAGGCCTCAGCCCAGCCCAGCCCAGCAGCAGGCCCGGCTTGCCCTCTGTGGACCGGACAGTTGCCCAGTAGCTCTGGCTTGGCCACCGCGGGCAAGGACTCACTCGCCGAGGACCCAGGATGGAGGATCCGCTCGGAGGACCCAGCTCGCCCGCCCAGAGTGGAGAGAGTCGCATGGAGGGCCTGCGAGCAGACCGACAGCGGGAGGGAGTGCATGGCCTTGACTGTGGAGTGGGCCGCTGGAGGCCCTGCAGCAGCCCGAGGCTCGGCTGGACCAAGAGGCCGAGCACATGGATCGGCTGCTCCAAGAGGCCGAGCACATGGACCGGACGCGACCTGCAGCGGTGGCGCAGTGGCGAAGAACACCATGGCTATACTTGGCCAAGACGACCTTGCCACAGTGCCAGGACATCGGGCCTTCATGGCCAGGCCAGGAACTCCACACTTACAACAACTGGGACTTGAAAATGGCGACTCTGTATATTGTCTGAGTGTCCTACTGCTATACACTTGTACTGTAACTGAGATGGTTATCTAAGATGTACCTATGTGTGTACATATTGTGATACTTGTACTGAACTGTACACAAATATTAATTTCACTATACCTCAGTGTGTGACAAATGGACTTTAGGGAAGGACAGTGTGGTTCTTTATTGCTTGTAAAAGGCTCTTTAACATGTTAGACCATAGATGGAGCAGCATGATAGAATTGCTTCACAGGAAGTAGATGGAAGATCTGGAATGAGTTAGCGGGGAAGGTCAAAGGTGAGGGCGCGTCAGAGTTCAGAGGATGGCAAAAGGTCACTGTCTGAGACAGAGAGGTTCACTCTGCTCTCCCCTCCTCCTTCCCCACACCATTCCTCACCTCCCTCCCTCCCCCATCCAAGAGTGGAGGTCACGGTGGCGAAGCGGTAGAGTTGCTGCCTTACAGCGAATGCAGCGCCGGAGACCCGGGTTCGATCCCGGCTATGGGTGCTGTCTGTACGGAGTTTGTACGTTCTCCCCGTGACCTGCGTGGCTTTTCTCCGAGATCTTCGGTTTCCTCCCACACTCCAAAGACGTACAGGTTTGTAGGTTAATTGGCTTGGTAAATGTAAAAATTGTCCCTAGTCAGTGTAGGATAGTGTTAATATGCGGGGATCGCTGGTCGGTGCGTACCTGGTGGGCCGAAGAGCCTGTTTTCACACTGTATCTCTAAAACTAAACTAACAAACTAAAACTAACAAGAACTAAAACTGCCTGGTCCATCACGTGTACTGATCTCCCCACCATCGAATGCATCTGCCTTGCAATAAATCCACATCCCAGCGACTGCCTTTGCAAACTCCTAATTCGCTACGCTTTCTGCAGACTGATAGAGGTGGATAATCTTCCACTGTTTACTCTGAGTCCAGCTCACGTTATTTGTTCTGAACTCCCTCCTAATCCGACCCGCCCCCTTGTTCTGCAACTCAAACACTTAGGAAGGAAGATTACAGAGTGTGGTGGACACTGCCCGGTCCATCACAGGTACTGACCTGTGAAGGGATCTGCAGGAGACGCTGCCTCCAAGAGGCAGCCAGCATCATCAGGGACCCACACCACCCTGACCACACTCTCATCTGTCTCCTGCCATCGGGAAGAAGATACAGGAGCCTGCAAACTGTAATGTCCAGGTTCAGGAGCAGCTTCTTCCCTGCAGCATCAAGCTATTAAACACTATAACCTCCATATAGACTCCAAACTACATAGACTTGGGGCATTGGTTGTGTCTTTGCACTATTTGTTTGTTTATATATATATATATATATATATATATATATATATATATATATATATATATATGTATATATATGTACTGAACTTTTTTTGTTTATTATGGGTTTTATTGTGTACTGCATTTGTGCCAGAGCGCAGGGGATAAAGCTCTATGGGGCAAGGAGCTTGACTCATCAATAAATATGGTTCGGCTTGATGCTGACTGGTGCATTGCAATACACTTTGCTCACAATGACAAGGAATTTGTTATCCTGAATGTGTATACACCCTATAATTGCCATCTGAATGGGGATGAATATTTAAATAGGCTTGGTCATCTATTCTTTTATTCAAAACAATAATTATTCAACTGTATATGTCATTGGGGATATGAATGTAGATATCTCAGACAGGAACTCATTATTTGCCAATCATATGGCTCAGTTCTGTCAAGATAATAATTTAATATTGTCAAGCAAAGTGCTTTTACCTACAGATACTTGTACCTATATTAGTGAGGCCTGGCACACTACGTCATCTGTGAAAATGAGCATGCTATGAGGGCTGGACCACTGTATTAGTACATCTGCTGCACATGCCTCATTGGGGTGTATGAGCATTTTGTATGGGGCAGCAATGACTGATCATATACCTGTTGCTATGACAATAAATGTTGAACACCTACCTGTGGCATTCAGAGATGGAAATAGCTTTAACACAGAAAAACTGGACTGGTGAACCCTCACAAAGGAAGACATCTTAGCCTATTATGCACATACAGATAAATCTTTAAGCAATATTAATCTACCTAAAGATGCAATAATGTGCAGTAATGTTAATTGTAAGGATATGAAGCATAGGAGAGATATGTGCTCCATGTATAATGATATAGTAAGCGCTTTATATGTAGGCAGTAAGCCCGCAAGCATAAAAATAAAAATCAGGCCTGGCTGGAATCAGTATGTAGCTGAGTATCATGCTGAAGCCCGTGAAGCCACTAAATCATGGGCTATGACAGGTAGGCCCAGACAGGGGCCTGTGTTTAAGTACAAGAAGCTGACTAATGCAAGATATAAATATGCTGTTTGCTTCATCTGTAAAAACGAGCAAGCTATGAGGGCTGATTCCATGGGTAAAAAGCTGCTAACTAACAATTATATTGATTTTTGGAAACAAGTGAGAGTTCTTAACAGTTGCATAACATCTCTACCATGCACTGTAGATGGAATCTCCGGAACAGCTAATATCGCAGAGTTATGGCGACAACATTATAGCACTTTATTCAACTGTGTCCAAGGTGGCTTCTATAGGGTGGACAATGTTGAGTGTAATGACTCAATGGCGGTTATGTCACATGAGGTGTATCATCATGCCATGAACAAGCTGTCCAACAACAAAGCAAGTGGCTTGGATCATATTTCTGCTGAACATCTTAAGTATGCGAGTATGAGGATAGCTCCCTCTCCTTGCTATTTACTTTATTGGCTTTATGATTCATGGTTTCTTACCAGACTCAATGTTTTGTTAGTGCCAGTCATTAAGGACAAAGCTGGTAAAGTAGGCAGCTTAAATAATTACAGGCCCATACCTTTAGCCAGCATATTGTCAAAAGTCCAAGAAAGAGTTCTGTTGGATAGAGTAAATGAGTTTGTTAACTCCACAGATAACCAGTTTGGTTTTAAAGCCAAACATGGCACTGACTTGTGCATATATGTCCCAAATATAGAGGCAAAAACTCTACAATCCTTATGTGCTTTATTGATGCTTCCAAAGCCTTTGATCGTGTAATCACAGAAAGCTGTTTGTTAAAATGAGTCAAAGAGGGGTGCCTAAATACATTGCGAGAATTCTGCCTTACTGGTATGCCCACTCGACTATGCAAATAAAATGGGACAATAGGTTATAGCAACGACGTATGCTGTATGTACAGGCAAATATTCTCCTGCGTAAATTTGGTGCGTGTACAGATGTGGTGAAGATGTCGTTGTTTAGAGCATATTGCGCACCGCTCTACACTGCACACCTGTGGTCAAACTACGGAAAGACAAGTTTGCAGAGACTAAAGGTGGCCTATAATGATGCCATGAGAACACTGCTAAGGAAACCTAGATGGTGTAGTGCTAGTAACATGTTTGTGGCTGCAGGAGTCAGTACTTTAGAAGCTATCCTAAGAAATCATATGTATAAATTCACTTGCAGGATAAATTACTCTAAAAATGTAATTATCGTGACCTTGTCAAACATAAGGTTTAACACTACATGCTACAAATCCCAGTTGTAGAGACACTGTATCACTGTCTCGTTGTCGGACACTGATCTTTCTTTTTTATTCCGGATTTTAAATCATGTGTTTTTTGTATATAATTTATGATGCTTTTATGAGTGATACACTAAGATTTTATATGTATTTCACGGTGTTTTTATATGCAATGTATTTTGTATAATGTTGCCCCTTGTCTGGAACTTGAGTCCGAAATAAAGTTTATTAAATAAAATAAACATATCTGTTGTGCTGCTGCAAGTAAGAATTTCATTGTGCTGGTTCAGGACATATTACAGTAAAACACTCTTGACTCGAGCATAGATAGGGTAGACAGTCAGAACCTTTCTCCCAGGGTGAAAATGTCAAAGACTAGATGATGGCACAGTGGTGCAGCGGTAGAGTTGCTGCCTTACGGCGCCAGAGACCTGGGTCTGATCTTGATTACGATACTGTCTGTATGAAATTTGTACGTTCTCCCTGTGACCGAGTGGGTTTTCTCCAGGTGCTCCGGTTTCCTCCCACACTCCAAAGATGTGTGGGTTTG
The DNA here is from genome assembly GCA_963514005.1 of Raja brachyura. The sequence goes on along the minus strand of OY740791.1, from coordinate 43,385,096 downwards.
TAGGTTAATTGGTTTTGGTCAAATTATAAATTGTCCCTAGTGTGTAGGATAGTGTTAGTGTATGGGGTGATTGCTGGTCGTCGCCGACTCGGTAGGCCGAAGGGCCTGTTTCCACGCTTTATCTCTAAAGTCTAATGTCTAGAGGGCGTAGGTTTAAGGTGAGATGGGGAATGTTTAAAGAAGATGTGTATTTCATAGTACCTAGAATGGTGGGTCCCTAGAATATGCTGCCAGGGGTGGTGGTGGAGGCAGATATGATAGTGGCATTTGAGGCTTTTAGAGACATAGATATTCATGGAATGGAGGGATTTGGATCACGTGCAGCAGAGGAGATTAGTTCATCTTGGTATCAAGACCATTGTAGGGTGAAGGGCTGGTTATGTGCTGTGCTGTTCTGTGTTCCTTGAGTGACGAGGAAACATTATCTCCCTTAGTTGAAGGAGTGAGAGGCTGTCCCCTTTCGTAAGGCTATCAATTATTTAAGGTGCAGACAAAGACTCACGCATACGATGAATTGTGGAACAGGTCTCCCGCCCTGTATAGATTCCCAGTGTACTGAGTGAGTGGTTACTTAGAGCTGCTAGAGTTTAGCCTTTAGAGATACAGCACGGAAACAGGCCCTTCGGCCCACCGAGTCCACGCCGACTAGTGACCAACCTGTATACTAGCATAATCCTCCATACTCTGTCCATTTCCAATTTTATTGAAGCCAATTAACCTACAAACCCACAAGTCTTTGGAATGTGGGAGGAAACCAGGGCACCTAGAGAAAACCCACGTGGTCACAGGGAGAACGTACAAACCCTGTGCAGACAGAGTTTAACCCGGGTCTCTGGCGCTGTGAGGATGTTTATGTCATTCTAACCCGTGCTGCCTGTGCCCTGGGACAGGTACATAGTGATTCAGGGTTCCTTCCATTAGTTATAACATTATATCAGGGCGGCACAGTGGCGCAGCGGTAAGGTTGCGCCTTACAGAGCCAAAGTCCCGGGTTCCATCCTGACTACGAGCGCTGTCTGTATGGAGTTTGTACGTTCTTCTATGGCCGCGAGGGTTTGACCAGGTGCTCTAGTTTCCTCCAACACTTCAAAGATGTACAGGTTTGTTGGTTAATTGGCTTCAGCAAAAATTGTAAATTGTCCCTAGTGTGTAGGATAGTGCTAGTTTACGGGGACTGTTGGTCGGCACAGATTCAGTGGGCCGAAGGGCCTGTTACTGAGTTGTATCTCTAACCTAAACTAAACATAAGCCAACCCAATTTAACTGAAGGGTGGATGCATTAATTTACCTGGTGTTCAGGTCACCACTTGTGCGATCAGTCTGATACCTGTAACCTGATGCTGCTCATTGAAACAGAATGAGGGAGCTCTACCCTACATCTGTAGCCAAACCAGGCCAGGCCAGGCCAGGCCGCATGGCGTGTAGGTGGAGTCAGTGGTGTGGAGTATGGTCTGTGTGACGGACTGGACAACTCTCTGCAATTCCTTGCGGTCGTGGGCAGAGCTGTTCCCAAACCAAGCTGTGAAGCAGCCCGACAGTACGCTTACCATGGCTGGGAAGGAGCTGCAGATGCTGGTTTACACCGAAGGTAGACACAAACTGCTGGAGTAACTCAGTGGGTCAGGCAACATCTCTGGAGAAAAGGAAAAGGTGATGTTTCGGGTCGGGACCCTTCTTCAGACTGAGAGCCATGGGAGAAGAAAACTAGAGATATGAAAAGGTACTAAGAACAAATGAATAAAAGGTATGAAAAAATCAAAGCTATGGTGCATCTATAGAAATCTAGATGCGTTTAGAGTCAGAGTCAGGCAGTGTGGAAAAATACCATTTGACCCTATTTGCCTCAGGTTCCTTTTGACCCTATGTCCTCAGGTTCTTGATTCCTCCACTTCAGGTAAAACAGTCCATTCCCCTCGTGATTTTATACACCTCTATAAGAAGGAGTAAAGTCCCAGTCTGCCCAACCTCTTCCTGTAGCTCAGGCCCTTGAGTACTGACTTGTTCCCCACCCACTCGCTCTCTATGAGGGCAAGACCCTCATTCTCAGAAGATGCTGTCTCTTCTGGACTCAAACCGCTGCTATTCCTTGCTGTGTTCATCAACTATTTCAAGAACTACAAATTATTTGGCTCTCTCAGTGAAATGTCTCCGCCAGATCCACCCTTAACTCATTCATCGCCACAACTCCCCGTCAACGGAGATCTCACTACTCCATCTTCACTTCATTAATAACTTTTTTTACTGAGGATTCGCAAGTTCATAAGTAATTGGAGCAGAATTAGTCCATTCGGCCTATCGAGTCTACTCTGCCATTCAGCATAGCTGTTCAATCCTTCCCTCTCAACCCCATTCTCCTGCCTTCCCCCCGTAATCATTGACACCCTTACTAATCAAGAACCCGTCAATCTCTGCTTTAAAATATGCCCAATGACTTGGCCTCCACCACCGTCTGTGGCATTGAATTCCTGGATTAGTCATTAAAGCCCTTTGCAGACACTCGACTCAACATCACTATTTTCATGGGTTAAATGGAAGACATCTTGATTTAGCTTAGTTTAAAGACAAAGCATGGAAACGGGCCCTTCGGCCCATCGAGTCCAGGCCAACCATCGATCACCCATTCTCACTAGTTCTATGTTATCCCACTTTCTCATCCACTTCTTACACACTCAAGGTAATTTACAGCCCGGATCAATTAACCTACAAACTGTACATATTTGGGATGTGGGAGGAAACCAGAGCATCTGGAGGAAACCCACACGATCTGCCCCGACAGGTGTTGTAATTGTACCTGGTTAGTTTTGGAATTCAGGTTAAGAGTCAAGAGTGTTTAATTGTCAAATGTACTGAAAACAGAACCAGGAATGTTTTACTTGCAGCAGCGCAACAGGCCTAAACACAGTACTCATAGATAACATCATAAACTACAAAAAGTCCAATAAATTTAAAATACATCAGTGCAAAAAAAAAGCCCAGTCCCCAGTGCAACCAAGACAGTTAGTAGTTCGCAGTTTAGATCGGCATTGTGCAGTGTTCAAGAGCCTAATAGCGGTTGTGAAGAAACTGTTCTTGAACCTGGAGATCACAGTTTTCAGGCTCCTGTACCTTCTTCTTGATGGTGGTAGTGAGATGTGAGCGTGGCCAGGGTGGTGTGCGTCTGGTGGTGCTGGCTGCCGTTTTGGGGCAGTGCCTCATGTAGACCCCTTCGATGGTGGGGAGGGTCAGTATGTGTGGTGGACCGGGGCAGTGTCCACCAGTCTCTGTCATCTCCTTCATTCCTGGGCGTTCGGGTTGTTTGACAAGGGGGCAGGTCGGCTTACGAGGGAATTCAGGACAGGTGACGGGAGCCGGGCTGAGAGTAAACAGTGGAAGATTATCCACCTTTATCAGCCGGCAGATAGCTTAGAGAATTAGACGTTTGCAAAGACAGTCATTGGGATGTGGAATGATTTATTGTGAAGCAGATTGGTGGAAAATGTGTATCCAAATGCCTTTTGAATGAGGGTATGTTTTAAACTTTGAACTACTGACTATCGTGGGTTTATTGGGGACCGTGGGCTTTTTTTGCACTAATATTTTTCTTTAAATTTATTGGGCTGTATTTTTTCTTTAATATGTTATTTATGTGCACAGTGCTTACAGCAGTTGTGCTGCTGCAAGTAAGGATTTTGTTGTTCTGTTGTTGATACATGTGACAATTAAACACACTCTTGACTTGAAGTGTGGCGTTCTGTACATTGTTACAAGGCATCAGATTGCAGACACTTGGCAAAAGGTGGTTATTCAGCCCATTGTGACGATGCTGGATCTTTAAATACAATTATATTTAGCCCCACACTCCCTGCTAGTTTAGTTTAGTTGAGAGATACAGCGCAGAAACAGGCCCTCCGATTCCGCACTGACCAGCGACCCTCGCACATTAACACTACCCTACACCCACTCGGCCACAGAAGGTAGTTCAGGCCAGTTCATTGGTTATATTTAAGAGGGAGTTAGATGTTGCCCTTGTGGCTAAAGGGATCAGGTGGTATGGAGAGAAGGCAGGTACAGGATACTGAGTTGGATGATCAGCCATAATTATATTGAATGGCGGTGCAGGCTCGAAGGGCCGAATGGCCTACTCCTGCACCTATGTTTCTATGTTTCTATGATAGCTTTTTTACATTTACACTTATACCAAGCCAATTGAGCTACAAACCTGTACGTCTTTGGAGTGTGTGAGGAAACCAGAGCACCCAAAGAAAACCCACGCAGGGCACGGGAAGAACGTACAAACTCTGTCCAGACTGCACCTGTAGTCAGGATCGAACCCGGGTATCTGGCCCTGTAAGGCAGTAGCCCTACTGCTGCACCACTCTACTACCCCTTGTCCTTAACCCTTTGAATCCCTATTTATCCTGCCCCTCTCCAAATCCCATTTACAACTATTCACAGAGTTTATAGAATCAGTCATACAACAGCCCCTTCGGCCCATCTGCACTAGTCCCACCTGTTGATATTTGGCCCATATCCTTCTAAACCTTTCATATCCATGTACTTGTTCAAATGTCGTTTAAATGATGTTATAGTACCTGCCTCAGCTATCTCCTCTAGCAGCTCGTTCCATACACCCACCACCCTCGAGCTGCTGCCTCGCAGCGCCAGAGACCCGGGTTCGATCCTGACTATGGGTGCTGTTCGTATGGAGTTTGTACGTTCTCCCTGTGACGTGCGTGGGTTTTCTCCGGGTGCTCCGGTTTCCTCCCACACTCTAAAGCCGTGCGGGTTTGTAGGTTAAATGGCTTGGGATAATTGTAAATTTCCCTAGTGTGTGGGATAGTGCTAGTGTACGGGGTGATCGCTGGTTGGCGTGGACTTGGTGCGTTGAAGGGCCAATTTCTAAATTTCTAAAACTAAACAAAAACTAAGAGGAGGAGTGAAATGTAAAGCTGGAGGGAGGGATATAGAGCAGCAGTTAGATTTAGCTCTTAGGGCTAAAGGAATCAAGAGATGTGGTGAAAAAGCAGGAATGGGGTACTGATTATAGATGTTCAGCCCTGATCATATTGACTCAAAGGGCCGAATGGCCGACTCCTGCACCTATTTTTCTATGTCTCGTTCAGTTCCAAAATTCATGCTACAAGGTTTTCGGTTGAGTTCACTCGACAGATGTGACCCAACATGTCTGTCCAACCACCTCCATGAATCAATGCATCCTCTCCTAGTCTTTACTTTCAGTTCCTCAAAGGCAGGAAAAATTGTTAATAGCACCAGAATTATCACTCAGAGCTCTATAGATAATAGAAAACAGATGCATACTGAAGTGGTATTTATCTGCCTGTTCGACTCTAGACTTTGGAGAAGCCGGCCCTGCGTCTCACCGAGTTTGTGCCGACCAGCGATCCCTTGACACCAGCACTACCCTACACACTGGGGACAATTTACAATGTTTATTAAGGCCAATTAACCTACAAGCGTGTGGAGGAAACCGGAGCACCCGGAAAAAACCCATGCGGTCATGGGGAGAACATACAAACCCCACAAACAAGCAGCACCCATAGTCAGGCTCAAAGCCAGGTCTCCTGGTGCTATGAGGCAGCAACTCTCGCGGTGAGCAGTACAGCACAGGAATGGGGCCCTTCGGCCCACAACGTCCGTGCCGAACTTGATGCTAAATTAAACTAATCTTCTCTGCCTGAACCTGATCCATATCCCTCCATTCTCAGCATATCCATGTGCCTATCCAAAGGCCTCTTAAACACCAGTATTGTATCTGCCTCTGGCAGGGCGTTCCAGGCACCCACCACCCTCTATATTTAAAAAAGCGTACCCCGCACATCTCTTTTAAATTTAGGTCCTAATAACTAGTATTTGATATTTCCACCCTGTGGTAAAAGGTTCCGACTGTCCACCCTATCTATTCCTCTCATCATTTTAGTTATACTTCTGTATGGTCTCCCCACAACCTCCAGCAACTCCAGAGAAAACAATCCAAGTCTGTCCAACCTCTCCCTACATCTAATTCCCTGTAGCTAACCCAGGCAGCATTCTGGTAAACCTCCTCTGCAACCCTAACCCTAACCCTAACCCTAACCCTAACCCTAACCCTAACCCTAACCCTAACCCTAACACCCTCTAATCCAGGCAGCATTCTGGTAAACCTCCTCTGCAACCTCTCCCTGTATCTAACACCCTCTAATCCAGGCAGCATTCTCCTAGACTGAGCCACAAACATCTGTACACCGCGATGTGGGAGAGAGACTTATGAACGGGAGCAGAGGGGGAGCCATTCGGCCCGAAGAGCCCGTTCTAGGATTGAACATGCAGGAGCAGCAACAACAACAACGACAACAACAACAACAACAACAGTAGACCTGGAAATCTGGGATTCTCAACAGGTCAATCATCATCTGTGGGTTGCCAAGGGAGAGATCTTTCCGCTGACCACAAACAGGCCGGTAAACTGCATCGTAAGTCTCCGTCGCGGGACTGTAACACTTCTTAGCAGTTGTATTTCCCTCCTCTCTGTCTCCCAATTTCTTCATTTTTTGGGGTTCCAACTCTGGGAATTAATTATCTGCACTTTAGATGCACGGGACACTGTTTTTTCGGTGCAGAAAATAATTCTATTCGGCGAGCTACGTTTTGGCCACTGAGAGGGAAGGGGGCTAGCATGGGTATGGCGGGCCGAAGGACCATCCCTCGGCTCCGCTGTGAAGGGTGGACCGTCTCTCTAAAGTCTGTTTCCCTCTCTCTCTCTCTCTAGCCCATGAGATTACCCGCCCCCCTCCAGTTCTGGCATTTTGTACGGGCTAGTATAGCGTAAACATGCCGAAGGGCCTGCCTCTTTCTCCTCTCACTTTGCAATGATGGGGTAGACGGTTTCTCCCTCTCTATCTATCTCTCTCTGTCTGTCGGGTCCGTACATCGTCCCGTTCCCCCCTCCATTGCTGGCATTATGTAGGGGGCTAGTATAGCTCAAACAGGCCGAAGAGCCTGCCTCTGCTCTGCAATGAGGAGTGGACGGCCTCAGTCTGTTTCTCCTTCTCTCCGGCCCGCCACATCGCCTCGCCCCCTTCCCTTGCTTGCATTGTGGAGGGGCTGGCATGAGTATAACGGGCCGAAGTGTCTCTCTCTCTCTCTCTCCCCCCTCTGCTCTGATGGGCGGACAGTCTCTGTTTTTCCCTCGCCCCGGCTCAAGACATCGCCCCGTTCCCCTCCCTTACTTGCATTTTGCAGGGGGCTAGTATAAGTATAACTGGCCGAAAAGTCTGTCTCCCTCTGCTCTGATCTGCAATGACGGGTGGGACTGGGCGGTCTCTCTTTTTCTCTCCCTCCGGCCTGAAATATCGCCCCGTTCCCAATATTGCGTCGTGTAGGGGCTAGTATGAGCATAACGGACCGAACAGCAATGCTGGGTGAACGGTCTACAAACTCTCCCTCTCTCCCTGTCTGTCTGTGTCTCTCTCTGGCCCGGGACATCGATCGCCGCGTCTCCCCCTCCTATCCTGCTCGCACAGTGTAGACAAGTCTCCGTTGGCGTTTCCCAACCCTTGCCCCAGCCCAGACACACAGACAGACCGGGTCGTGTCCGTCTTACCTGCGGCGTCGACAGGACCTTGGGTCGGGGAGACAGAGAGAGAGAGGGAGAGAGTCTCCCGCCTTGCTGCCTGGGTCTCTACTGCCCCGTGTCACTTACACAGACGGGGAGGAGAAAGAGCGGAGGGGAGGAAACCTAGTCAAATAGAATTCCTTTTGTTGACCTAGTTAGGTCTGGAGGGGAGGGGAGGGGAGGGGAGGGGAGGGGAGGGGGAGAAATGAAGTAAAAAATCAAACTTGTTAAAGCTGCCAAAGTTGCTGGAATATTTTTTTTTGGTCTTTCTCTGGTTAGTTAGAAAGCAAATTGCTTCAGAATTTTCAAAGATCGGGTTACAAATTTTCAGAAGCCAAATCGGTGAAGAAGGGGGAAGCAAAGAAAATATTGGACGAGCGAGAACTTGTCGTGAATTGTCAGGGCAGTATCTTTGGCGGAGTTTCTTGGCGTAACGTGTTTGCAGGGGTGAATTATTCGCTGTCAGACAGTGGGAGCCATCGTTTGGCATAGGTGGATACAACACACTGGAGTAACAGTGGGTCAGGCAGCATCACTGGAGAAATATGATCTTTTTCCTCCAGAGATGCTGACTGAGTCGCTGAGTTACTCCAGCACCTTGCCTCTATCTTTGGTATAAACCATCGTTTGTTACTATCATTTGGCATAGATAGGGTAGACAGTGGGTGGCACGGTGGCTCAGCTGTAGAGTTGCTGCCTCACGGTGCCAGAGACCCGGGTTTGATCCTGACTACCGGCTGCCTGTACGGAGTTTGTACGTTCTCCCTGTGACCCCATGGGTTTTCTCCGGGTGTTCCAGTTTCCTCCCACACTCCAAATGCGTGTAAGTTTGTAGGTTAATTGGCTTTGGTAAAATTGTAACATTTTCCCCAGTGTGTAGGATAGTGCTAGTGCCTGGGGTGATCGCTGGTTGACGCGGTCTTTGTGCGCCAAAGGGCCTGTTCCTGTGGGCTATTTCTAAAGTCTAAAGTATAGTCTAAAGTCAGAACCCTTTCTCCCCCCCCCCCCCCCAGGGTGGAAAATAGACAATAGACAGTAGGTGCAGGACTAAGCCATTCGACCCTTCGATCCAGCATTCAATGTAATCGTGGCTGATCATCGCCAATCAGTGCCCTGTTCCTGCCTTCTCCCCATATCCCCTGACTCCACTATTTTTAAGAGTTCCCTGTTGAAAGCACCCAGAGAACCTGCCTCCACTGCCCTCTGAGGCAGAGAATTCCACAGATGTCAAGGAGGGTGCAGCTTAAGTGACAGGAGATGTACAAAACGGCATAAAATACTGGAGCATCGCTGCAGAATATGGATAGGTGTTTTTTTGGGTCAGGACTCTCATTCACTGATTTCAAGGAGATGTGCGGGGCAAGGGGTGGTGATGGAGGCAATTATAGGTTTATTTTTGTCACGTGTACTGAGGCACAGTGAAAAGCTTTGTTTTGCATTCTATGCAAACAAATCAAATAATACGACACAGAAACACAATCAAGCCAAGCTTAAGTACAATAGGTAGAGCAAAGGGGAAGATACACAGTGCAGAATATAGCTCTCAGCATTGTAGCGCATCAGTTCCAGAGACAAAGTCCAATGTCCACAATGGGGTAGAGGTGAATCGGACAGTACACTAGCTTATGGAAGGGCCGTTCAGGAGCCTGATAGCAGAGGGGAAGAATCTGTTCCTGGGTCTGGTGGTGCGCACTTTCAAGCCTCTGTACCTTCTGCCGGACGGGAGCGGGGAGGAGAATGATTGACCGGGGTGGGACAGGGACAAGTCTGTGATTATGTTGGTTGCTTCTTGGAGGCAGCATAAAGTGTAGATGGAGTCGATGGTCTGGTCTGCGTGATGGACTGGAGACACTTGGACAGTACATGAATAGAACATAGAGAATAGAACAGTACAGCACAGGTACAGGCCCTTCGGCCCACAATGTCTAGGAAAGGTTGACAGGGATTTGGGTCAAATGCAGACAAAATGGGACTAGCTTAGATGGGGCATCTTGGTTGGCATGGGTGAGTTGGGCCGAAGGGCCTGTTTGACTGCTATATTCCTCTGAGTGAGAGCACAACAGGGTGGCGCAGCGGTAGAATTACTGCTTTACAGTGCCAGAGACACAGGTTCGATCCTGACTACGAGTGCTGTCTGTACGGAGTTTCACGTTCTCCATGTGACCATATGTTTTTTTTTGAGTTGCTCCGGTTTCCTCTCACACTCCAAAGATACGCGGGTTTGTAGGTTAATTGGCTTTGGTAAAATTGCGACGTCCCTAGTGTGTAGGATAGTGCTAATGTATGGGGATAGCTGGTTGGCACAGTCTCGGTGGGCCGAAGGGCCTGTTTCTGCGATGTATCTCTAAACTAAACTAAACAATAATTTGACAGATCTAGCTGGAAAAAGTCTTGGTAACAACACTGATTGATTTAAGCTTCAAGACATATTTTATAACAAACGTTTTTTCTGTGTGTATGAGTCCCAGAGGCATAGGTCTTAATGAGGTGCCTGATCCATATCCTCATACAGCAGAGTTTGCCAGAACTTTCAAACAAAGCTATGTTCTATTTTCATTCTCTTAGTTAATTACCTGGCTCTGCATAAACGCTAAGTTCATTTCTTGCCATTACATTTTCCGTTTTAAATCGAAACAAGTTAAATCAGACTTGCTTCCCACTGCAGTAAAGTATTTGGTTAAATCTGTTAAAGAAGGAACTGCAGATGCTGGAGAATCGAGGGTTACACAAAAAGCTGGAGAAACTCAGCGGGTGCAGCAGCATCTAAGGAGCGAAGGAGATAGGCGACGTTTCGGGTCGAGACCCTTCTTCAGGTCTGAAGAGGTGGTCCTTCACTCCAGGGTGGAGAAGGCATTTATCGGGATGCATCACAGCATGGTTTGAGAACAGGTCCATCCAAGATCACAGAGAGTTGTGGACAAAGCCCAGACCATCTGACAAACCAAACTCACTTCCATTGAAAGTCTGGAGAAGGGTCTCCACCCGAAATATCACCCATTCCTTCTCTACAAAGATGCTGACTGTCCTAATGAATTACTCCAGCATTTTGTGTATCCCTTCCATTGCCTCCATCTACACTTCACGCTGCCTCAGCAAGGCCACCAGCATAATCAAGGACCATTCCCTCTTCTCCCCTCTCCCATCATGCAAGAGGCACGGAAGTGTGAAAACGCACACCTCCAGATTCAGATCCACCCCAATCCTTGTTCTCTCCCACCTCACCGTGGAGGGAGCTCTGTACTGTCCGCGGCTCTATGGTTTAGTTTAGTTTAGAGATACAGCATGGAAACAGGCCCTTCAGCCCACCATGTCCGTGTTCACCAGCGATCACCCCGTACATTAGCCACTTTCCTAAAATTTACAATTTTACAGAAGCCAATTAACCTATAAACCTGTACGTCTTTGGAGTGTGGGAGGCAACCAGCGCACCCGGAGAAACCCTACAGGGTAACGGGTAGAACGCACAAACTCCATGCAGACAGCACTCGTAGTCAGGATCGAACCTGGGCCTCTGGCGCCGTGAGACAACAAGTCCATCGCTGCGCCACTGTGTCGCCTGTGCCGCGAACATTTCTGTGCGCTGCTAATTTTACGCTCAAGAAAAGAGCATAAAATGTTGGAGTAACTGGGCAGGTCAAGCAGCATCTCCTGATCAGCATGAGCAGAATGGGGATACGTGACGCTTCTGCTCAGGATCCTGTCTTTCCACGATCAGAAACAGACCCAATGACGTAACATAACTGATCGCCCCTGGCCCTCAGATAATATTAATCCCTCAATGCTTCTATGGTGTATTTCATTATCACGTGTACCAATGTACAGAGAAACTCTCTTTTTCCATGATCTTATACACCATTTAGAAAACGTCAGATCATCAGGCTGAAGAAGGGTCTCGACCCAAAACGTCACCTGTCCATGTTCTCCAGAGAGGCTGCCTGACCCGCTGAGTTACTCTAGCACGTTGTCCATCTCTCAGCCTCCTTTGCTCCAAATAAAACAGTCCCACCTTCCGCAGTTTAATCACATCCTTCCTACAGTGTGACAATCAGAACTGGACACAATGCTCCCTCTACACTCCTAATACAATCCACACCCACCCAAGCACAATGACTCTCGGTAGCTTGACAGTACTGACGTTAACTCCATCACCTCTAGCGTTCCCACGCCTCTTGAAACCACTTTCCCCTTTGACAACATTGTTCCAATTACATTCTTCCTACAGTGTAGTGCCCAGAAGGGGTGGGACAGTGGTGCAGCAGTAGAGTTGCTGCCTCACAGCGCCAGAGACCTGGGTTCGATTCTGACCACTGTCCTTGGTGCTGTCTGTACAGAGTTTGTACCTTCCCCTTGTGACCGCATGGGTTTCCTCCCACACTTCAAAGAAATTAGAGTGTGAGGTTAATTGGCTTCTGCAAATTGTCCCTAATGTGTAGAATGGAACTAGTGTACGGGGTGATCGCTGGTTGGCACGGACTCTGTGGGCCAAAGGGCCTGTTTCCACGCTGTATCTCTAAACTAAACTAATTTGGTGATCTGAGGTGGGACACCCCCCCCCCCTCCCCCCCCTATAGTAGTATTGGATAGGGGTCTGCCAATGAGAGTACATGAGGCACAGATGGAAATAATGTACGAACAAAGTGCTTCATAACTCCCTACTGAAAAGTAAGCCTTTAATCTTCAGTAGCCATCCCCAGTCCCTGATTCCCCAATCAATACTTTCACTCCAACCAGCTAATCTGTTCTCATTAAAAGCCTGAAAGAGCTTTGAAATTCCATGAATACAACCCACTTTATGGAGCCTCTGTGTAATTCTATCTCTCTTCTGTGTTATTTTGGTCCCTATTGATGACCCAGTTGTATATTTTTTCGTTTTTAGTTTTAGACAGACAGCATAGATACAGGTCCACACCGACCAGCGATCGCCCCGTACACTAGCAGTATCCGACACACTGCGGACAATTTACAATTACCAGAAGCCTATTAAACTGCAACATGTACGTCATTGGAGTGTGGTAGGAAACCGGAGCACCCGGAGAAAATCCACGCGGTCACAGGGAGGATGTACAAACTCCGTACAGACAGCACCCGTAGTCGGGATCGAACCTGGGTCCCTGGCGCTGTGCAGCGGCATCTCTACCTCTGTGCCACCCTTAAAACAGCTTACACACTAGGGTGGGTGATTGACAGTTTATAGACCCTCATCGAGTCATTCAGTGTGGAAACAGGCCCATTGGCCCAACTTGCCCACACCGACCAACATGCTCCACCTACGCCAGTCCCACCTGCCTGCCTGCATTTGGCCCATATCCCTCTCTGCCTTTCCCATCCATTCACCTGTCCAAATGGCTGATAAACATTGCGATAGTTCCTGTACAAAGACTGCGTCAAGGACCATCTCCGCTATTGTGGTCTTGCACCGAGCAACTGGAAGCCTGCTGGAACAAGGGCAGCACAGTAGTGCAGCAGTAGTGTTGCTGCCTCACAGCGCCAGAGACCCGGCTTTGATCCTGTCCTCGGGTTGCTGTCTGTACGGAGTTTGTACGTTCTCCATTTGACCACTTGGGTTTTCTCCGGATGCTTCGGTTTACTGCCACATCTCAAAAATGTGCAGGTTTGTAGGTTAATTGGTGAATTACCTGTAAATTGCTTCCTGTAGAGAATGGATGAGAGAGTGGGATAATATTGAACTAGTGTGAATGGATTGATGGTCGAGGTACACGCGGTTGGTTGAAGGGCCTGTTTCCATGCTGTATCTCTAAACTAAACTAATGTGTATGGGGGTGATCGATGGTCGGCATGGACTTGGTGGACCAATGGGCCTGTATCCCTGCTGTATCTCCAAGCTAAATAGTATGAACGGGTGATCGATGGTCAGCATACACTGGGTGGGCTGAAGGGCCTGTTTCCACACTGTATCTCTCAACTAAATATGTGTACTGGGAGACACAAAATGCTGGAGTAACTCAGTGGGACAGGCAGCATCTCTGGAGAGAGGGAATGGGTGACGTTTTGGGTCAAGACCCTTATCAGGCCCTTGTGTATTTGGGTGAGCGCTGGTTGGCAGTAACTCAGTGGGCTGACGGGCCTGTTTCTCTAAACTAAAGCTACTCAAGGGCCATTAGGGATGGCCAATAGTTGCCTACAGTGGTGCAGATCCTGAAATGAATTAAAACACAGATGGAGGTCATTTATTGGAAACAGATTCTTGGCTTAATCCGTAGATTGGTGGAGATGGTTGTTGGAACCTCCCAATAACACACCAGGCAAAAAAATCCCCGGACCTTGAAAGCTGACATAAATCGGGCTTTTTTTGGGCTGCCTTTTATACTCGGACAAGTAGCTCCTTTTGTGAACAATCTCAGACATCTGTTTGCAAATTAATACCAAATGTGAGTCTCTCCCGGCCCGGTAGTATTTCAAAGTGAGCGGGCTACACTCCTGAAAGGAAGTGTCTGCACAAAATGAATAACTCCCTCTGTGCATCCTGTGTTTTTGCAAATCCTCCGGTGGATCCGACCGAGCAACTGCAGCCCCTTGGCGGGTGAAGGTCCCGGCTCAACACCACACCCTCTGGCCCGTCCCCTACGCTGCTTTGTCACAGAGATGCCCCACAGTGCGTAAACATATGTGTGTGTGTGTGTGTGTGTGTGTGTGTGTGTGTGTGTGTGTGTGTGTGTGTGTGTGTGTGTGTGTGTGTGTGTGTGTGTGTGTGTGTGTGTGTGTGTGTGTGTGTGTGTGTGTCTGCGGTGTTTGTGTGTCTGCGGTATTTGTGTATCTGAGTCTGTGTGACTATGCGTGTGTGCAAGACAGACTGTGACAGTGTGTGTGTGTGATATTTTTGTGTTTTTTTTAGAGAGAGAGAGAGAGCGAGAGAGAGACTCTGTGTGTGTGTATGTGTTTGTCTGCGTCTGTGTATCTGTGAGAATGTGTGGGAGAGAGTGTGTGTGAGGGTGTGTGTGAGAGAGAGCGAGAGAGAGAGAGACAGTGTGTGTGCGTGTCTGTCCATGTGAGACTGTGCGGGAGTGAGTGTGTGTGAGAGTGTGTGGGTTTGAAAGTGTGTGAGTGAATATGTGAGAAAGTGTATGTGTGAGTGTGTGTGTGAATGTGTGTGCTTGTGCATGTGAGTGTGTGCGAGTGAGTGTGTGTGAGTGCGTGTGAGTGTGTGTGAGTGTGTGTGTGTTTGTGCGTGTGTGTGTGAGTGTGTGTGTGAGTGTGTGTGTTTGTGTGAGTGTGTGTGAGTGTGTGTGTGTTGTGTGTGTGTGAGTTTATGTGAGTGTGCGTGTGTGAGTGTGTGTGTGAGTTTGTGTGAGTGTGTTTGTGTGAGTGAGTGTGTGTGTGAGTGTGTGTGAGTTTGTGTGAGTGTGAGTGTGCGTGTGTGAGTGTGAGTGCATGTGAGTGTGAGTGTGTGTGTGTGTGCGCGTGTATGTGAGTAAGTGTGTGTCTTTGTGTGTGTGTGTGTGTGTGTGAGTGTGTGTGAGTGTGTGTGTGTGTGAGTGTGTGTGAGTGTGTGTGAGTGCGTGTGTGAGTGTGTGTGTGAGTGTGCGTGAGTGTGTGTGTGAGTGTGCATGTGAGTGTGTGTGTGAGTGTGTGTGTGAGTGTGTGTGCGTGTGTGTAAGTGTGTGTGTGTGAGTGTGTGTTAGTGTGTGTGTTTGTGTGAGTGTGTGTGTGAGTGTGTGTGTTTGTGTGTGTGTGTGTGTGTGTGTGTGAGTGTGAGTGTGTGTGTGAGTGTGTGTGTGAGTGTGTGTGTGTGTGTGTGAGTATGTGTGAGTGTGTGAGTGTGTGTGTTTGTGTGAGTGTGTGTGAGTTTGTGTGAGTGTGTGTGAGTTTGTGTGAGTGTGCGTGTGTTAGTGTGTGTGTGAGTGTATGTGTGGATGAGTGTGCACGCGAGGATGTGTATATGAAATTCCCAACACTGTTGGTGCTGGTGTGTTGGGCTCTGGGTGTGTAAAAGTGCAACTGTGACTGTGTCTTTGCACGTGCAGGTGGTCTCCAGTTCTCTATTTCCCCACTCTGGGCAAGAGACTGTGCATTCACCCTATCTATTCCCCCCATGATGTTGTACACCTCTATAAGATCACCCCTCAGCCTCCTGCACTCCAAGTAATAAAGTCCTAGCCTGCCCAACCTCTCCCTCTACCTCAGGCCCTTGAGTCCTGGCAACATACTTGTACATTTTCTCTGTACTCTTTCCAGCTTAACGACATCCTTCCTACAGCAGGGTGGCCAAAACTTAAGACAATAATTCACATGTGGCCTCACCAATGTCTTGTACGTCTGTAACATAATGTCCCAATTTCTATTCCCAATAATCACTGCATTAATGTGAATTTATTGCCTAAATAAAATTCATAAAATCACAGTCATACAGCACAGAAACAGACCAACTGGCTCATGCTGACCAACATGCCCAACATTATCAGTTCCATTTTCCCGTGTTTGGCCCATATTCCTCTAAATCTTTATCAGGTAGTGCTGCTGCCTCACAGCGCCGGAGACCCGGGTTCTGCCCTGACCTCGGGCGCTGTCCATGTAGAGTTTGCACGTCCTCCCCGTGACTGCATGGGTTTTTTCTCGGTGCTCTGGTTTCCTCCCACATCCCAAAGACATGTCGGTTTGTCGGTTAATCGGTCATCTGTAAATTGCACCCTAGGATGAAGGGATTGGATGAGAAAGTTGGGTAACACAGAACTAGTGTGAACGGGTGATCGATGGTCGGCGTGGACTTGGTGGGCTGAAGGGCCTGCTGCCGTGCTGTATCTCTAAAACTAAAACTAAAAACTATCCATGTTCCTGTCATAGTGTCTTTTAAATGATTCAAAAGCACCATTGACTCTCAGAACAAAAGAAAAATCCATTCGGCCCATTGATATCCCTGCTAGCTCGGTGGACAGAATCCCGTCCACTCTGTTCCTCTGGAATTATTACCCTACACATTATTTCCTCTACGTTCTAAGCCTCTGGCCCCCGAGTGGAGACAAGTTGCCCCTGAGTGGGAAACTTCTTTGGCAGTTTCTCTCCCGTCAATGATTTTTTTCCCAGCCTGTCGCTTGGAAAGATGAATGCAGCGACACTCTCTCCCTGTCTGGGAACGGGGAAAATCAAAACACCTCTTGTTTGTTCAACAAACACAAGCTGAACACTCTCCCACACACGAGAGACACCAGCTTGAATCTCCATTCATTCTCCAAACTGTATCCATCAGCTCAATTCTTACCAACTTCCACAGATGCACCACAGAAAGGGTTGCGTCACAGCTATGCCCAAGACCGTAAGACATTGCAGAGAGCTGTGCAGGAGGCCCAGTCCATCACACAGACCAGACTCCCCACTATCGACTCCATCTACACTTCAGCCAGAGAGCAGTGGTAACAGAGACCCGGTAACAGAGACCCGGGTTCAATCCTGACTACAGGTGCTGTCTGTACGGAGTTTGTACATTCTCCCTGTGACCGCGTGGGTTTTCTCCAGATGCTCTGGTTTCCTCCCACACTCCAAAGAAGTACAAGTTTGTAGGTTAATTGGCTTTGGAAAAATTATAAACTGTCCCTAGTGTGCGGGATAGTGCTAGTGTACAGGATGATCATTGGTCGGCGCGGACCCGGTATGCTGAAGGACCTGTGTCCACGCTATATCTCTGAAGTCTAAAGTCTGCATTTGTCCCAAACCCTTACCTAGACATTGTGGGCCGAAGGGCCTGTACCTGTGCTGTACTGTATTATTTTGCATGTTCTATTCATGTACTGCCCAAGTGTCTCCAGTCTATCACGCAGACCACACTCCCCACCATCGACTCCATCTACACTTCACGCTGCTTCGGGAAAGCAGCCAACATAATCACGGACTTGTTCCTGTCCCACCTCTGGTCATTCCTTCTCCTCCCCGCTCCCGTCCAGCAGAAGGTACAGAAGCTTGGTAGTGGGCACCACCAGACCCAGGCACAGCTTCTTCCCCTCTGTTATCAGGCTTCTGACTGGTCCTTCCATAGCTAGGCTACTGTCCCATTTTGTCCCCTCTACTGGTGATATGAGTTTGAGTTCAGTTTATTGTCATGTGTACCAAGGCACAGTGAAAAACGTTTGTTGCGTGCCATCCAGTTGATTACAATCGAGCCATCCACAGTTTACAGATACAGGATAAAGGGAAGAAGGTGAATAAAGTTACGTGCAAGATAAAGTCCAGTAAGGTCCAATTAAAGATAGTCCAAGGTCGCTAAAGTGGCAGATGGGAGGTCATGACCGTTCTCTATTTGGTGAGAGGACGGTTCAGTTGCCTGATAACAGCTGGGAAGAAGCAGTCCCTGAATCTGGAGGTGTGCGTTTTCACACTTCTGTACCTCTTGCCTGATAGGAGACTCGAGCGACGACCGGGGGGTGATACTGGTCTTTGGTTATGCAGGTGGCCTTGCCGCGGCAGCGTGAAGTGTAGATGGAGTCAACGGAAGGGAGGTTGGTTTGTGTGTCAGGCAGACCAGGTGCGGGGTTTTCTAGCCCTAAAGAACATTGGAGAACCAGGTGGGGTTTTACAAAAAGCTTGCGGTTTTATGGCCACAGCCTACATTTGGCTCACATCCCTTTAAACCTTTCCGATCAATATGCATGTCCAAATGTCTTCTAAATGTAGTTATGAAACCTGCCTCAACTACCTCCTCTGGCAGCTCTTGCTATATATCCGCCAGCCTGTGTGTGAAAACATTGCCACTCAGATTCCTATTAAATCTTTCCCCCTCTCACCTTCAACCTATGAGCTTTAGTCCTTCGCACATCCCTAACTTTGGGACAAGAGTGTGACTGTCTACACTGGCCGCTGCCTCATAGCACCAGAGACCCGGGTTCCAACCTGACCTCGCGTGCTGTCTGTACGGAGCTGTATGTTCTCCCTGTGACCACACGTGGGTTTGCTCCGGTTTCCTCCCACTTCCACAAAATGAGCTGGTTTGTGGGTTAAATGGCCTCTGTAAATTGCCCCAAGTGTGTCGGGAGTGGATGAGAAAGTAGGATAACAGAGCAATAGTGAACGGGTGATCGATGGTCGGCGTGGACTAGGTGGGACAGCTCTCAGCCTCCTTTGCACCAGAGAAAGCAGTCCCACCCTTCACAGCTTAATCACATCCTTCCTATGGTGTGACAATCAGAACTGGACACAATGCTCAATCTACACTCCCAGTACAATCCACACCCACCCAAGCACAATGACTCTCAGTAGCTTGACATTACTGCCGTTAACTCCATCACCCCTAGCGTTCCCAGGCCTCTTGAAACACTTTTCCACTTTGACCACGTTGTTTCAATCATCCTTTTGTTCCCCAGTCATCCCACTAATCCCACGCTGTAGTAAAGGGAAGTTTGGCTGCCTTGGACCCCAGGTAGACTTGTCTTAGTTTAGTTTAGTTTAGTTTAGTGTTACAAGCCTCTCTCACCATAAACGCATGCCCTCCAGTATTTCCCCCACACTTCCATCAACTCTCCCTCCCTCCATTTTCTACACTTTGCCTACACACACCAGGGGCACGTTACAGCGGCCGATGAACCTACCAACCTCCATATTATTATCTGAATGGTGGCCGATTAGGAAAGGGGGAGATGCAACGAGACCTGGGTGTCATGGTACACCAGTCATTGAAAGTAGGCATGCAGGTGCAGCAGGCAGTGAAGAAAGCGAATGGTATGTTAGCATTCATAGCAAAAGGATTTAAGTATAGGAGCAGGGAGGTTCTACTGCAGTTGTACAGGGTCTTGGTGAGGCCAGACCTGGAGTATTGCGTACAGTTTTGGTCTCCAAATCTGAGGAAAGACATTCTTGACATAGAGGGAGTACAGAGAAGGTGCACCAGACTGATTCCTGGGATGTCAGGACTTTCATATGAAGAAAGACTGGATGGACTCGGCTCGTACTCGCTAGAATTTAGAAGATTGAGGGGGGATCTTATAGAAACTTACAAAATTCTTAAGGGGTTGGACAGGCTAGATGCAGGAAGATTGTTCCTGATGTTGAGGAAGTCCAGAACAAGGGATCACAGTCTAAGGATAAGGGGAAGTCTTTTAGGACCGAGATGAGAAAAATGAGAGTGGTGATGAGAGATGAGAGTGGTGAATCTCTGGAATTCTCTGCCACAGAAGGTAGTTGAGGCCAGTTCATTGGTTATATTTAAGAGGGAGTTAGATGTGGCCCTTGTGGCTCTAGGGATCAGGGGGTATGGAGAGAAGACAGGTACGGGATACTGAGTTGGATGATCAGCCATGATCACATTGAATGGTGGTGCAGGCTCGAAGGGCCGAATGGCCTACTCCTGCACCTATTTTCTATGTTTCTATGTTTCTATGCAGATGCTGGAATCTGGGGCCATAATCAAATGGCTGGAGAAACTCAGTAGGTCGGGCATAAGACATAGGATTAGGCCATTCAGCCCTTTGAATCTGCTCTGCCATTCAATCATGACTGATCTATCTTTCCCTCTCAACCCCATTTTCCTGCCTTCTCCCCATAACCTTTGACGCCTTTACTAATCAAGATTCTTTCAATCTCTTGAAAACAAAGACTTGCATCTGTGGAGCCAGAGAGATGGTCTATGTTTCATGTCAAGGCCCTGTATCTGTTGTGTTGGTGCATCAATGGGCCTGTAAAGCAGCAGCAAGCAAGAATTTAATTGGTCCTCTCCTGGTACATATGACACACTTAACGCAGGTTCAGTTCAGTTTCGTTTCGTTTATTATTATTGTCATGTGTACTGGGATACAGTGAAAAGCTTTTTTTGTTGCGTGCTATCCAGTCAGCGGAAAGGCCATACATGGTTACAATCTAACTGTTCACAGTGTACAGGTGCAGAATAAAAGGAATAACGTTTGGTGCAAGATAAAGTCCAGTAAAGACTGATCAAAGATAGTCCGAGGCTCTCCAATGGGGAAAATGGGAGGTCAGGACCGCTCTCTAGTTGTTGGTAGGGTGGTTCAGTTGCCTGATAACAGCTGGGAAGAAACTGTCCCTGAATCTGGAGGTGTGTGTTTTCATACCTCTTGCCTGATGGGAGAGGGGAGAAGAGGGAGTGACCGGGGTGAGACTGGTCCTTGATTATGCTGGTGGCCTTGCCGAGGCAGCGCGAGGTGTAGATGGAGTCAATGGAAGGGAGGTTGGTGTGTGCGATGGTCTGGGCTGCGTCCACAACTCACCCCAATTTGTTGCAGTCTTGCTGTTCCCAAACCATGTTGCGATGCATCCCGACTTTGTTGGTAAAGGTGAACATTCCTTGTTCCAAACCTACCCTGACACCTCTCATAGAACATAACATAGCACAGGAGCAGGCCCTTCAGCCCACATTGTCCGAGTTGAACATGATGTCCGGTTTTTCTACCCTGGATAAAAGACTCCATTCATTGTAACTATGCAATTCTACCTGCCTGAACCATCTGCTCTGGCAGCTCATTCCATACACCCACCACCTTCTGTGTAAACAAGTTACCCCTCCGATTCCTTTTAACTCTCCCCCCCCCACCCCTCTCACCATATCCTCTGGTTCTTGATTCCCCTACCCTGGGTGAAAGTCCGTGCATTCACCCTGTCTATTCCCCTCGTGATTTTGTACACCTCTATAAGATCACCCCTCAGCCTCCTGCACTCCACCAAAATAAAGTCCTAGCCTGCCCAACCTCTCCCTGTATCTCAGGCCCCTCGAGCCCTGGTAACATTCTCGTAACTATTCTCTGCACTCTTTCCAGTTTAACTACATCCTTCCTGTAGCTGGGGGACAAAAACTGATCTGAATACTCCAAATGCGTCCTCGCCAATGTCTTGCACAACTGTATGATAACGTCATGACTGCTATACTCATGACTCTGAAGGCCAATATACTGTGTTATCTTGACCACCTTGTCTACCTGTGACGCCACGTTCAGGGAAGGTATGGCCCCTGATCCAGTCTCTGCCTGCAGAAGTGCCCTCCCTCTCCCTCCCTCTCCCTTTCCCTCTCCCTCCCCTCCTCCTCCCACTTGCTCTCTCTCTCTCTCCCTCTATCTGTCTGTCTGTCTTCTCTCTCTCTGTCTCCATCTATCTCTCTATCTGACCTATCAACTCTTCTCTCACACTGAACAGTGTACAAGATATCCCATGATTGGGATGGATCTGGTGCGACCCTGTGTTTGCCTGAGTTTGGAGAATGAGAGACGTTGCCAGCTTTCCAGAGGCCCTAGTGCGTAAAGACACAAGAGTTGCTAGCTTGTCTCTTGAGATCGTTGCGATTCCCCAGCCTGTCGTGCCGACCAGATCCCTGGGTGGAACTGAGAAGGGACTTCAGGAAATGAGTTTGCCTGGTCTGACAGGTCAAGGACACTCTTGGTTATTGAAGATACTTTACTTTAGACTTTAGCGATGCAGCGTGAAAATAGGCCCTTTAGCCCACTGAGTCCACGCCGACCAGCGATCACCCTGTACGCTAGCACTATCCTACACACTAGCAAGACTTTACAAACTACAGAAGCCGTTTAACCGGAAAACCCACACGTCTCTGGAGTGTGGCGGGGAACCAGAGCCCCCATAGAAAACCCACGCGGTCACAGGGTGAACGTGCAAAGTCCGTACAGACTGCACCCAAGGTCAGGATTGAACCTCGGTCTCAGGCTTTGTGAGGCAGCAGCTCTGCCGCTGTGCCACCGTGCCGCCCCATTCTCCGCTACCATTCCAGTTGCTGCCCAATGTTGCTCAGTGTCCTTCCAGATCTGGAAGCTCCTTCCCCTCTCTTAGAAACAGGGAGTTCCAAATTGCCCCAGAGAACGGGTGTAGCAAAGCAAGGAGCCTGTCGGTCAAACAAGGGGACGGCAGCGTTGCCTTGCCCAAATACGCTCGCATCATCACGTGACTAAGCCTGTCAGGGTTGAGCAGGTTTTCTCTGAGAACTCCAATCAAAGAAGTCTTTGTTTCTGCTCATCTCGCCTCCCATTCGGAAGGAGCAATTCACTCTGAACAATGCTGGGTTCTGCACAACCCAATCTTGGTGTTCAGATGGTCAGGAGCGGGGAAGTGGAGTGCATTGGCTTGGATTGGCACGGGCTAATACCTGCACTAGTTCTCCCTAACCAACACTAGGTCTCATTACCAAACACTAGGCCTCACTACCCAACACTAGTTGTCACTAACCAACACTAGGCCTCATTATCCAGCACTGGGTCTCACTAACCAACACTAGACCTCACAACCCAACACCAGCTCTCACTAACCAACCCAAAACGCTGAGTTACTCCAACGCCTTGTGCCTTTGTTCCAGGGTTGTCGGACCTCTTGGTAGCACGGTGGCGCAGCAGTAGAGTTGCTGCCTCACAGCATCAGACCCAGGTTTGATCCTGACTACGGGTGCTATCTGTACCAAGTTTGCACGGTCTCCCTGTGACCGCATGTGTTTTCTGCAGGTGCTCCTGTTTCCTCCTGTTTCCTCTCACACTCCAAATATATGCAGGTTTGTAGGTTCATTGGCTTCGGTAAAAATTGTAAATTGTCCCTAGTGTGTGTAGGATAGTGCTAGTGTACGGGGTGATCAATAGGCAATAGACAATAGACAATAGATAATAGGTGCAGGAGTAGGTCATTTGGCCCTTCGAGCCAGCACCGCCATTCAATGTGATCATGGCTGATCATCCCCAATCAGTACCCTGTTCCTGCCTTCTCCCCATATCCCCTGATTCCACTATTTTTAAGAGCCCTATCTAGCTCTCGCTTGAAAGTATCCAGAGAACCTGCCTCCGCCACCCTCCGAGGCACAGAATTCCAGACTCACAACTCTCTGTGAGAAAAAGTGTTTACTTGTCTCCGTTCTAAATGGCTTACCCCTTATTCTTAAACTGTGCCCCTGGTTCTGGACTCCCTCAACATCGGGAACATGTTTACTGCCTCTAGCATGTCCAAACCCTTTATAATCTTATATGTTACAATAAGATCCCCTCTCATCCTTCTAAATTCTTCTGGTCGGCGCGGACTCGGTGGGCTGAAAGGCCTGCTTCAGCACTGTATCTCTAAACTAAACACATTGTGTCTTTGTTCCAGGTTTGTCCGGCCTCTACTTATAGCTAATATCCTCTAGTCCCGACAGCATTCTGTTAAACAACCTCTCATCCAAGAGGGCAATGTGGGGAACGTCACAGTGAATATCCTCCGCCTCGAGCGAAGTCTGTGCTTTTCTGTTACGTTGACTGTTTGAGTTAGTCTAAATATCACCAGGGCTTCAAACATTGCCCGCACGGGGTGGATTTATCACAGGAGTGTGGTTCCCAGGAGACCCCTGTTATTACTGTCTAGAATTAGCTCATTCTTTCCCTGTGTAAACAGCAGGATATCTCACTGTGGTCCCCGGCGTCCTTCCATAAGCCTGCCTTGCTTCTTGTAAATTATTGCTTCCTGACCTCCTGAAAGTGTTCAGCGGCTGAGGTGGGTGATCTCAGGATACATAGACCACAAGACATAGGATAGGAATGGGCCCTTCAGCCCACTATGTCTGTGCCAAACATGATGCCTAGTTAAACTTATCTCATCTGCCTGCACGTGATCCATATCCCTCCAGTCCCTGCATATCCATGTGCCTATCTACAAGTCTTAAATGCCACTTTCGTATCTGCCTCCACCACCACCTCTGACAGTGCGTTCCAGGCACCTACCACCCCGTGTAAAAAAATGTACCCTGCACATCTCCTTTAAACTTTACCTCTCTCACCTATCTAAATGCCTCTTAATCTGCACCCACCAACACTTTTTAGTTCATTTTTCGCTATACAGCTCTTTCAGCCCACTGAGTCAGTAACTGTGCCGACCAGTAATCCCCACATGCTAACACTACCCTACATATCAGGGACACTTTACAATTTTATCGAAGCCAATTAACCTACAAACCTGTGCATCTTTGGAGTGTGAAAGGAAACCGGAGCACCCGGACAGGTCGTGGGGAGAATGTACAGACTCCATACAGACAGCATTCATGGTCAGGATTGCACTTATCTATATCACCAGAGATGCTGCCTGACCCGCCGAGTTACTCCAGCACTTTGTTGCTTTCTTGTAAACCAACAACTGCAGTTCCTTGAATCTCCAAATTAATTCTTAGTATGGGTGTCAGAGAATTCTTTCAAAAGAACCAGCATGGATTAGTGGGCTGAATGGCCTGTGCCAGTCCACGTGGAGAACTAGTGTGTGGAAATCAGGGACAGGTTTGCGGCTCAATGTGGTCACTGTGGCTGTCTGTCCAATGGTTCAATGGTGCTTCTGTTGCCAACACAGTGAAATTAGTTTTCATACAAGCAGTCCAGTAGAGTATTGCCATATCTCCCATCTTTGATTAGCAAGTGTACAGAAATACTCTACTGAGCCCGCATGCAAGAAGCACCATGCTTTGCCACCATTTGCAAAATCCACGCTCCAGTTCTCATGAGCGGTGCCTGTTCCAGGCGAGTCCCAGGCTGTTGTGGGCCTCCAGCCATCTCCTTCCCTGGACACCTCGCCTGTCCACCTGTGTTCCCCGGGAATGCCTCCCACAGCTGACACTGAGGGCGTGGTAGGCCAGACCCCGGTTCCCTCTCGTCTCCCAGCTCACCCATCCATGAATAAATCCACCCCAGCAGGACCGGTGACATCGTTCACTTCCAGAGACGGGCAGCAAACCCGAGGCTGAAGGTTAAGCAAAACCATCACAAGGACGGCGGCCCCTGACCTCCCAGCACGGGGTGGGCAGCAATACAAGACAAATCACCGTGACAGGTTAACTCAGCACGTGTACTTTACTGACACCCCATGTCTCTCTCTCTCTCTTTCTATCTTTGAGTTTAGTTATTATTGTCACGTGTACCGAGGTACAATGAGAAGCTTTCCAGTCAAAGAAAAGACTACACATGATTACAATCGAGCCGTCCACAGTGTACAGAATAAAGGGAATAATGTTCAGTGCAAGGTAAAGTCCCAATAACGCTAGTCTGCGGGTCTCCAATCATGTAGATGGGCGATCAGGCCCGCTCTCTAGCTGGTGATAGGGTCTTTCCTTTGCTCGGTAGCAGCTGAGAATGGAGGGATATGGATTACGTGCAGTCCAAGGGTCTCCAATGAGGTAGAATGTAGGTCAGGACCGCGCTAAACGTTAAACCCTTTATCCTGTATCTGTACGCTGTGGACGACTTGATTGTAATCATGTACAGTCTTTCCATTGACTGGATAGCACACAGCAAAAAAGCTTTTAATGTACCTCAGTATTCGTGACAATAAACTAAACGAGCATTATGTCTTCCATTCAGAGTAATAGTTTAGTTTACAATCGACCCGTCCACCATGTACAGATACAGGATAGAAGGACTAATGTTAAGTGCAAGATGAAGTCTAGTAAAGTCCGATTAAAGGCAGTCTGAGGGTCTCTAATAAAGTTGTTGGTAGCTCAGGACCACTCTCTAGTTGGTGAGAGGACGGTTCAGGTGCCTGATAAAAGCTGGAAGAAACTGTCCCTGAATCAGTGTGTGTTTGGTGTGTTTAAGTTCTAGGGGACGGCAGCATTTCTAGATATGCTGCAGAAAGTTAGAAATCCATAGACAATTAAATGCTCATAACCCTTTAAGTGAACTTTTGCCTTTGAGCTTTGTAAAAGTCTGATTTGCAAACGATGATGATTGTAAAAGATAATTCAATGCATTTAAACACTAATCATAATGATATATTTTATATTTATTTACTGCTCGCCTGTTCTTATGGCTTTTTCCAATTAATCATTGATTGGTTGTGAAGCTACTCAAAGCTTTAGGTCTCTCAGTCAGACAATAATTTTTCCCTTGACACATGATGTCCGGGTTGTGTTTACTCTTGGGGTCTCTGCGCTATCTTTCCTACCGGAGAATGAGGTCCTTCAAAACTTCCCAGCCCATGAATCACAATTAAACAGGGAGGAAAGTTCAGCTGAAGGCTCAAATTAAATATGGGTTTCCAGCTCCAATGGTAAACCAGGGAGCTGACAAATGTCACGGCACAAGTCGTTCCTCATCAAAGAAAGAAGAAACCACAGAAAGAGGTCAGTGTGTTCCAACTCGGTCTAACCCTAATCATCCCTTTCCCAATTTAGAAGGATGAGGGGCAACCTCATTGAAACTTACCAAATGGTGAGTATGAAGGCCTGGATAGAGTGGACGTTTCCACTAGTGGGAGAGTCTCGGAACAGACGGCACAGCCTCACAAAGTGACGATCCTTTAGAAAGGAGATGAGGAGGAATTTCTTTAGCCAGAGGGTGGTGAATCTGTGGAATTAATTTCCACAGAGCGTCATTGGGTATTTTTGAGGCGGAGATTGACAGATTCTTGATTAGTAAGGGCATTAAGGGTTATGAGGAGAAAGCAGGAAAATGGGGTTGTGGGGGACAGATAGATCAGCCATGATTTAATGGCAGAAAGGACGATGGGCCAAATAGCCAAATTCTGCCTCTATAACTTATATTGTGTTATATAGTATTCCTTCCCAAAGTCTTTCCCAATATCCCATTCCATCCTCTCTCCCTGTCTCCCAATATCCCATCCTATAAATATCTGATGATTTGGGTCGGGTTTCAGTCTGAAGAAGAGTCCCAACCTGAAATGTCATTTATCCACATTCTCCAGAGATGCTGCCTGACTCGCTGAGTTACTCCAGCACCTTGTGTTTAGAAATAGTGTGAATGGGTGATCGATGGTCAGCATGGACTCTTTGGGCTGAAGGGCCTGTTTCCATGCTGTATCTTTCAATCAATTCCATCAAAAGACTGCGTACTGATTTCGGATCTTAAGACTTTAGACTTCAGACAAACTGTACGGAAACAGGCCCACTAAGTCTGTGCCGACCAGCGAGAGACAATTTACATTTTACATGAGCGAATTAACCTACAAGCCTGCACTACAAGCGGGTGCTGTCTGTACGGATTTTGCACATTAAGCCTCCGTTAGCTTTAGCTTTAAACTTTAGTTTAGTTTATTGTCACATGTACCGAGGTACAGTGAAACGTGTTTGTTGCTAACCAGTCAGTGGAATGGCTACACATGATTACAATCGGGCCGTCCACAGTGTACAGATACAGGATAAAGGGAATAATGCTTAGTGCAAGGTAACGCCCAGTCTATCCAATTAAAGATAGTCCAGAGGTAGATACTGACTTAGGACCACTCTCTAGTGACGTTGTTGATAGGATGGTTCAGTTGCAAGATATCAGCTGGGAAGAAACTGCCTCCGTGACCACGTGGTTTTCTCTGGGTGCTCCGGTTTCCTTCCGCATCCCAAAGACGTACAGTTTTGTAGGTTAATTGGTTTCTGTAAATTGTTCCTTGTGCGTAGGATAGTGCTAGTGTATGGGGCGATCGTTGGTCTGGTGAGCCAAAGGTCCTGTTTGCATGATGTATCTAAAAAAACCCCACTAAAAGCCAAGATGGAATACTACAGAGAAACAAGGGCTTTGACAAGGTAATGCGGGCCTTGATTTGTGAGAGGCCTGCTCTAGAGTTGGACAACAGATTTGAACCCGTAGGTAGGTGCTTGCAAGCTTTTTGTATCTTCTGCCTGACGGGAGAGGGGGAAAGAAACGTGGGGTGCGGGAGAGGAATCTCAAGTTAAACACAAAGTGCTGGAGTAACTCAGCGGGTCAGGCAGCATCTCTGGAGAAAAGGGATGGGTGACATTTTCGGGAGGGAATGGACGGACGATGTTTTGTGCCGGGACCCTTCTTCAGACTGATGGAGTAGGGGAAAGCTGGAAAAGAGTTGTGGGAATGGGACAAAGCCTGGCAAGTGATAGATTGTTAGCGGGGAGGAGGGAGTGAGTCGCAGATGGGTGGTGCAAAGGCTGAAGGTGTAAAGATAAATTCCACAGAACTGTCTAAGGAGCTGAGATGGTATCAGTCTGAAATCTCCTGACCCGAAGCATCACCTATGCATGTTCTCCAGAGACGCTGTCTGACCCGCTGGGTTACTCCCGCACTTTGTGTCTGTCTTCTGTATGAAGCAGCATCTGCAGTTCCTTCATACTCTACTGCTGTTCCTTGTATCCATCCTGCAATGTTTAACAGGAACCTGAGGGACAACCTTTCGCTACAGAGGGTGGTGGATGTACAGAACATACTGCCGGAGGAGGTAGTTAAGGCAGATACTATAACAATTAAAGACATTTGGACAGGTACATTTACAGGAAAGGTTTAGAAGGATATGGGCCAAATGCGGGCGAGTGGGACTAGTGTAGATGGAACATCTTGGTTGGCAAGGAGAGTTGGGCCAAAGGGCCTGTTTCCACACTGTATGACTCTGCTGATAGAGGAAATATATAAATTATTAGTGTAAAATGCCTTGAGGGTTTTAGGTTTGATCAAGCCTCGAGTACTGAGATGGAAGGTTGATTTAAGGGCAGCACAGACTAAATGGGCCGAATGGTTAATTGGTCTGTTGTTGATGAACTTTTGAACTAAAGGAAATGGCTGCAAAGCAACCAATATAGAGAGACAAACTAGATAGCTACTAATTGAACCACATAATGTCAAGTATTTATTGTGTATAACTACTCGTTTCCTGACCAAATTCCCTGTGATTAGCCGTTTGCATGACTTACAAACCCACAAAGAGGTTGCAACCTTTAATCCACCAAATAAGATTCAGTTCAAAAGACTCTGACCTTTAGACTTTAGAAGTACAGCGTGGAAATAGGCTCTTCAGCCCACCGAGTCCGCGCTGACTAGTGATCACCCCGTACACTAGCACTATCCTACACACTAGGGATAATTTACAATTTCCAGAAGCCAATTAACCTCCAAACCAGCACCTCTTTGGAGTGTGGGAGGAAACCGGAGCCCCCGGAGAAAATCCACGATTGCAGGAAGAACGTACAAACTCCATACAGACAACACCTGTAGTCAGTATTGAACCCAGGTCTCTGGCGCTGTAAAGCAGCAACTCTACCGCTGCGCCACTGTGCCGCCCCAATTCATCTAGTGATCTCCCCTCACCAGACCCTCCAAGATCACCCCATACACTAGCACTATCCTACACACAATCAAGAGAGGGTCAAGAGTGTATTCAATTGTTATATGTCCACCATCATTTTTCAGAAACACTTGGATCCAGAGCCTTTCTGGATTATCCATTTTGCCGGACTAACAGAGGACACGGCCTCTGAGGGGAGCGCCAATGTTACCGGAATGGTCCGCCTACATTTTTGGGAGGGGGGGGGGGGGATTTCAAGTGGCGCTCGTAATTTTAAGGAGGTGCCGGAGCACCATCAGTGGTAGACCTGTACTGGCGATGGAACAATTCAATTCCTCCATGTTGCAATTTAACGGGCAGCTCTAGTTCCTAATTGACGGATTCACAACCAACTGTTCAACAATCGAAAATCACATTCTGTTCTGATCTTCCGTATACTGTTTAAAAATATCGTTCACAATCGACTCCTGGGAAAAACTCAAGCGGGTCAGGCATGGATTGGCGATGTTTAGGGTTGGGACCTGTCTGAGGTAGGGTCCCGACCTGAAGCGTCACCTGTCCATGTTCTCCAGTGATGCCGTCTGACCTGTTGAGTTACTCCAGCACTTTGTGTCCTTTTGTATAAACCAGCATCTGCAGTTCCTGGTTTCTCCAGTTTCTACATTCTACAGTTTCTATTGTTTCTACGGACGATAGCTAAAATAAAACAATTCCTCCAATTTAATGACCTCGAAAAGATCATCCACACATTTATCTCCTCCCGCCTAGATTACTGTAACTCCCTTTACACTGGCATCAGCCAATCTTCCCTATCCCGCCTGCAACTGGTCCAAAATGCCGCAGCGAGACTCCTGACGAGCACCCGAAAAAGGGACCACATCACCCCGATTCTGGCCTCTCTCCACCGGCTCCCTGTGCGGTTCCGAATAAATGTGAAGACCCTCCTTCTTTATGTCTACAAAGCCCTAAACGGGCTTGCTCCCACCTACATCAAAAGCCTGCTCACCCACCACACCACCTCCTGGTCCCTCAGATCGGCTGACTTGGGGTTGCTGAATATCCCGCGGTCTAGGCATCAGCTCAGGGGCGACCGCGCCTTTGCGGTTGCAGCTCCTAGACTGTGGAACAGCATCCCTCTTCCCATCAGAACTGTCCCCTCCATTGACTCCTTTAAGTCGAGACTAAAAACCCATCTGTACTCCCAAGCCTTTCTTGGCGTCCTCTGAGCGAGGGCTATATGTATGTAGCCTGCTTGTGTATGCTATTCTTATACAAATGTAAAGCACTTTGGCCAACAAGAGTTGTTTTTAAAATGTGCTATATAAATAAATGTGACTTGACTTGACTGCAGTTTGACTGTGAGGGAGTGAAGCCACATGTGAAAGGCATTTGATGTAAGTCTGGCTTGTCATTGCAATGGGTATAAGGGTTAAACTAATTGAGGCACTTGGAAAGGCTTCCAAATAGTGGCTTCAATGTAAAGTCTTAATGTATGGTCATTATAATGTAATTAAGTCGATTACATGGCTTGTGTTGGTTAACTAACATGTGGTCATACTCTCTGCAGAGTGAATGATGAAACCCATAAAATAAAATGTAAAACTAAAACCAAATGGTGAGATGGAAATGTTGACTTTCATTTCTGTTTCTTGATAAACCATCTGCTTAGCGTGGACTTGAGTTTGGGGCGGCACGGTGGCGCAGCGCCAGAGACCCGAGTTCAAACCTGACTATGTGTGCTGACTGTACGGAGTTTGCACGTTCTCCCTGTGACCGCGTGGGTTTTCTCCGGGAGCTCCTCCCGCACCCCAAAGACGTGCGGGTTTGCAGGTTAATAGACTTCTGCAACTTGTCTCTTGTGTGTAAGATAGTGCTAGTGCACAGGGTGGCCGAAGGGCCTGTTTCCACGCTGTATCTCGAACACTAAAACTTGAACAAGACCGATTGCAGACTGAGCCTGAGAGAGAATTCTTCGTTTTAGCTTTGCTGAACACTTCCTTGCTTCCACTGAACACTTATGCTTGGTCCACCAAGGCCTGCTGGATCTCCCGGTTGCCAACCATTTGAACTCCCCTTCCCATTCCCACACTGACCTTTCTGTCCTGGGCCTCCTGCTCTGCCAGAGTGAGACCACACGCGCACTGGAGGAACAGCACCTCATATTCCGTGTGGGCAGCTCACAACCCAACAGTGAACATTGAATTCTCAAATTTTAGGTAACTTCTGCATGCACTCCACTCCCCCCTCCCTGCCCCCCTCCTCCACTAAAGGACCGTTAACCAGTTCCACCGTTCACAACGATGTATCTCTCTTGGTATCACACCGTCACTAGCCACCAATCAGCCCATCGGGGAACCTCGCTGCCAGAGGTCATCTGTTGCCTGCCCTGATTTGTCCTGGTCTTTTCTTGCTTCAAGTTCCCCCCCCCACCCCACCCCACTCGATAATCAGTGCAAAGAAAGGTCCAACCCACGTCACTTATCCATGTTCTCCAGAGATGCAGGCTGACCCGCTGAGTTACTCCAGCATTTTGTGCTTTACTTTAATGGAGAAATACGTGCAGTTTAGCAGAGACCTGGGAGAGCATTGATGGGTCGTGGGTGGAGATGGAATATTTGGGCATATTCCATGATATGTGGGAGTCTGCATGGATTGTGCAACGGGATGATCCAATTTTTCTTCTAATTTTCCATTGCTGCTAGTTAATATCACTCGCATCGTCTCTTGAGGCAGTCCTGGGTGACACAGTGGCGCAGCGGGGCCAGCGACCCGGGATCGGTCCTGTCTGTACGGAGTTTGTACGTTCTCCCTGTGACCTGCGTAGGTTTTTTCAAGGTGTTCCGGTTTGCTCCCACACTCCAAGTTTGTCGGTTAATTGGTTTTGTGTAATTGTAAATTGTCCCTAGTGTGTGCTAGTGTGCTGGGATTGCTGGTTGGCATGGACTCGGTGGGCCGAAGGGCCCGTTTCCTCGCTGTATCTCTAAATTAAACTAAACTAATAAGCTCTGTCATAAGAGCGGAATTAGGCCATTCGGCCCATCGTCTACTACGCCATTCAATCATGGCTGATCTATCTTTCCCTCTCAACACATTCTCCACATGACCCCTGACACACGTACTAAATCAGGAATCAGTCAATCTTCGTTCTATGAGGTCATGTTTGAGACCACAGGCGATGCGAGATGGTACATTTACAGTGTAAGCTCCTCAAAAGCGCCCTGGCTTTAGTTGGAGTGTGCGTCTGTCTCCGCACTCTAGACGTCTAAATGAGCACATTTGTCTAAATAAATGAGCAGCACCATATCCATTTGTTTGTTCAATGCATAAGAACGAGATTCATTCTGGGGGAAGGAACAGAGAGAGTTTTGTTCGACTTCACTTCTGCGACAAGCTACAATTAAGTCCAAGAATGAGCAAAATAGCAGTTTCCAACGTGGAACATTTCACAAGGGTTTGAAGAACGTCCAAGTGAATCGCACTCAAGGGAGCGAGGCTGCCTCCATTCCAACTGGCAGAAACGGAATAGTCCTGGAGATATTTAACCCTTTCACTCCTGGCCAGGCGGCTCGGGAGCGGTGGAACGGAGGTACGAGGAACTGCAAAGGCGGGAATCTTGAGCAAAAAACACACAACGTTCTGGAGGAACCCAGCGGGTTAGGCAGCAACTTTGGAGTGGGTGGACAGGCAACGTCTCAGGTCGGGACCCTTCTTCCGACTGGAGGGGGGCTTCCTCAATAAACATTTTTGACTCAATAATGTTATAGTCTTCTATCAGGTTCCTCCCCAGTCTCTAATGTTCTGCAGAAAACAATCGAGTTTTGTCCAAGGTCTCATTTGGCTATTCCCTTCCAATCCTGGGAAACCTCCTCCGCACTCTGTAGAGCATCCACATCCCCCCTGTAATTGGCTGACCAGAACAGCATGCAGTACTCCAAATGTAGCCAAACCAAAGTATTATAACGCTGCAACATAACTTCCCAACTCTTATACTCGATGGCCAATTAAAGCAAGTATATCATACACCGTCCTTATGCCAACTGTGGCCATTCAGGGAGTAGAGTTTTCGGTTTCCGGTACAGCATGGAAACAGGCCCTTCAGCCCACCTGGTCCACGCCAACCATTGATCTCCCGTTCACAAGTTCTACGGCATCAGTCGTACACAGTCGGACACAGTAGGGGGCAATTTACAGAGGGCCGATTAACCTACAAACCAGCACATCTTTAGGCTGTGGGAGGAAACCGGAGCACCCGGAGGAAACCCAAGTGGTCACAGGGAGAACGTACAAACGATTCACGAGGTCACGATTGAACCCAGGTCACTGGTGCTGCGAGGCAGCAACTCTACCCCTGCGCCACTGTGTCTCCCTTAGGTTCATAGGTAAATATCATCAACAATGGTTTGGACACGCTAGAGGCAGGAAACATGTTCCCGATGTTGGGGGAGTCCAGAACCAGGGGCCACAGTCTAAGAATAAGGAGTAAGCCATTTAGAACGGAGACGAGGAAACACTTTTTCTAACAGAGAGTGGTGAGTGTGGAATTCTGTGCCTCAGAGGGCGATGGAGGCAGGTTCTCTGGATGCTTTCAAGAGAGAGCTAGATAGGGCTCGTAAAAATAGCGGAGTCAGGGGATATGGGGAGAAGGCAGGAGCGGGGTACTGATTGGGGATGATCAGCCATGATCACATTGAATGGCAGTGCTGGCTCGAAGGGCCGTATGGCCTACTCCTGCACCTATTGTCTATTGTCAAATTTGTCATGCTACTTTGAAATGCTATGTTTTGAATGCTATTCAAACAGTTCAGATTATACTATCCATAAATACAAACAAGTCAAACTCAAGTAGAATAGGTAAAGCAAAGAGTAAGAAGAATCAAATACACAGGACAAGATGTTAAGACGTCCCTTGTGCCAGTAGGTGGGGAGTTTGTGTCCCACAGCTGTTGTGGATGTCTCATGTGCCATGCTCTCCTTGTCCGTGGTCATTTCCGTTCCTGGGTCTGTAACCATGTTATCAGTCCGTGAGCCATCTTGCGCCCCCGCTCTCGCAGGCTCTAGGGGTATTTCCTTTAATTTACTTTTTGTAGCATTTAGCGGGTGTCTCCAACTAGCTGAAACAGAGTTGGGGACTGCTATCATGGGTGGCTAGCCCATGACGGCCCCAGCGGGGTCTGTTCCCTCCTGTCAGCTGTCTCTCCAAGACTTTCCCATGTGGTCAGTTGTCCTTTCACAGCAGTCACTGGACGAGTCCAGATTATCAGAATCAAATACACAGGACAAGATGTTAAGAAGTCCCTTGTGCCTGTAGGTGGGGAGCATTTCACGACATTCGTTGATTGTTGAGAGTGGTAGACTTCGGTGCTCCAGCCACGCTGCGTTGCCTCTGCTGCAAGCTCTGCGTAGCACAGCTTCTTACGCTCATAGGCCTCCTCAACAGAGTTCTCCCATGGAACTGTGAGCTCTATGAAGTAAGCAGTCTTCTGTGAAGGAGACCAGAACACCAAGTCTGGCCTGAGGTTGGTTAAAGCAATTTCAGGTGGAAAGATTAGTTGTTGGCCGATGTCTGCCAGCATCCTCCAGTCACGGGCCCTGCATAGGTTTCCTTCTTCTGATCTGGTGGAAAGATGTTTAGGCGTTTTCTGTCCTTCTCGGACAAAGGTTGTTGCCCTTAAGGGGGGCGGGTTGCTTGCTCTTGGGGGAAAGGAGTTGGTCGCACACCGCCTGTTCTCAAGGGCTGTTGCCAGGCTTTTTAGTACCTGATTATACCGCCACGTGTATCTCCCTTGCGTGAGGCTGGTCTTGCAGCCTACCATGATGTGTTTGAGGGTCGCTGGAGTTGGGCAGAGGGCATAGGATCCTCGCCGTACCACTGATGGAGGTTCTTTGGTGATGGAAGCACGTCATATGTCGCTCTGATGATGAAGCTGATCGTGCTTGATTCCATTTCCCATAGTTCTTTCCAGTTGATCTTCCTCCGCTCCACACCTTCCCACTGCATCCATTGCCCCTGTTTGGCAAGAGAGACCGCCTTTGCACTTCTTGCGGCCTCCTCCTGTCGCTGCACCTCCTCAACCACCAATGTCCTCCGCTCTGATGTTGTGGCCTTTCGCCAAGTTGGTTTACTTGTCGTAAGGCCAAAGCCTCCTCTTCCCTGCTGCACTTGCCCCACGACGTCTTTGTGCCTCAGGGCTGATGAAGCTTGCTGTACGGCATCAGATGGTGTCCACTTCCGGCCAGTTACTAGGGGCAGCGCAACAGCACTGATGGTCTTGTCTCTAGAGTCCCTCAGTGTCATCTGAAGTCTTAATTTAGAACACTTGTATCCCTCTGTTAGACTAGTGAGTGGTAGTTCCAGGACCCCTTTGCCATAGAGGCCGATGTTAGTTAGACATCATGGGACACCGAGCCATTTCTTCGCTATGAAGTTATGGTTCGCTCCATCTTCTCCACAGTTGTTATTGGGGCTTCATAAACGGTCAGTGGCCACATTGTCTGAGGCAGGAGTCCAAACTGTAGGCACCAGAGCTTCAGTTTCCCAGGCAGTAGGGTCTGATTGATGTTCTCCAGGCCATTGACAATTTCTTGCCTTAGTTGTGGCACCTGTTCTTTGTCCTTGAGACTTGCGTTGTACCATCCGCCCAGGCTTATTACTGGCTGCTCAGACACTGTTGGTATTGGGTCGTCACCGATGCAGAACCTTGTGTCTCTAAGCACCCCCTTAACTATGGAGATGCTTCGAGATTTACTTGGTTTGATTTTCATTCGGGCCCAGAGATACAGAGTGCAGAATATAGTTCCCATCATTGCAGCGCATCAGTTCCAGACAAAGTCCAATGTCCGCAATGGGATAGAGGTGATCGGACAGTACCCGGGCTTATGGAAGGACCGTTCAGAACACTGATAACAGAGGGGTAGAAACTGTTCCTGGGTCTGGTGGTGCATGGTTTCAAGCTTCTGTACCTTCTGCCGGACGGGAGCGGCAAGAAGCAGGAATGACCGGAGGATAAATGTCCTTTGTTATTCCACTCTAATGCTTCCTATTCATGCGCCCAACGACATTTTGTTTGTAGAAACTTTGGGATGAAATCAAAGGGAGTAGGCACTGTCAAACGAGATAGTCCTGACAAGCCACGGCCTGCCGCGACTCGTCTCCTGCCATTGATACACACAGGTTTGTATGTGTGCCCAGCTGCCTTGTAGCTGATCCTGGTCTCCAGCGTGGGTTTTATAGCTTGCAACTGCGCGACTTTCCTCCAGGCGCTCCACCTCCCTCCTACGTCCCAAAGAGGTGCGGGTCAGTCGGTTAATTGTCAGTAAACTTCTCTTTAGACTTCCAGCTTTAGACATACAGTGCAGAATCAGGCCCTTCGGCCCACCGAGTCTGCTCCAACCAGCAATCATCCCGTGTGCTAGCACCATGCTACACACCAGGGACAATTTACAATTTTACCGAAGCCAATTAACCTACAAACTGTACGTGTTTGGAGCGTGGAAGGAAACTGGAGCACCCGGAAAAAACTCACGTGGTCGCAGGGAGAACGTACTAACTCTGTACAGACAGCACCCGAGGTCAGGATCAAACCCGGGCCTCTGGCACCATAAGGCGACAACTCGATTGCTGCGCCACCGTGCCACCCTCTCGTTTAGTTTAGTTTAGTATAGTTAATTGTTGTCACGTATACTGAGGTACAGTGGAAAGCTTTTTGTTGCGTGCCATCCAGTCAGGAAAAAGACTATACATGATTACAATCAAGATGTCCACAGTGTAGAGATATGGATAAAGGGAATAACGTTCAGTGCAAGATAAAACCCATTTATAGATTATGAGG
This sequence comes from Raja brachyura, assembly GCA_963514005.1. The sequence goes on along the minus strand of OY740791.1, from coordinate 43,347,746 downwards.
GGTGCCAATGAGGTAAATGGGAGGGCAGGACTGCTCTCTAGTTGGTGAGAGGATAGCTCAGTTGCCTGATAACAGCTGGGAAGAAACTGTCCTTGAATCTGGAAAGTCCCAGGGAACTGTGTATAGAAGATGTAGGCATAAGGAACTGCAGATGCTGGTTTACAAAAAAAGACACAAAGTGCTGGAGTAACTCAGCAGATCAGGCAACATTTGTGGAGGGAATAAACAGATGACGTTTCGGGTCAGGGCCATTCTTTTTTTTCAAAGTGATAGCTTGGAAAGAGGCCCTTCAGCCCACTGAGTCCGTGCCGAACATCGATCACCCATTCACACTAGTTCTGTGTTATCCCACTTTCTTATCCACTCCCTTCACACTAGAATGTTGCTTCTCATATTCTTCCTGTTACGTTACAAAAGACCATTCCCATTGGCTCAAAGTGCTGGGTCAGGCAGCATCTCTGGGGAACATGGATAGGTGACATTTCGGTTCAAGACCCTTCTCAGACGGATTTAAACTTTTAAACTCTGATCCTAAAGTTATACTCTCTAGTAATTGACTTTGGAAAAAAGTTCAGACCGTCTAACCTATTATGCATTCTTCAGTCTGAAGAAGGGTTCCGATCCGAACCACCACCTATCGCTGTTCTCCAGAGATGCTGCCTGACCCTCTGAGTTCCTCCAGCACTTTGTGTTTTGCTCAAGTTTCCAGCAACTGCAGTTCCTTTTGTCTAGACTTTGTCTAGGATAGGTGTTGTTTCATTTCATATGAGTATAGCTCAATATTAAATGCAATAACAACAAAACATAGAGAAATGTACAATAAATTATCAGTTATTCTCTGTAAACTAGATCATGATAATACAAATGCAAAGTCTGTAGAAATAAGGAACTGCAGATGCAGGTTTATATCAAAGATAGACACAAAATGCTGGTGTAACTCAGCGGGTCAGGCGGCATCTATTTTCAGTCTGAAGTAGGGCCCCGACCTGAAACAACACCTATCCTTGTTTTCCAGAGATGCTGTCTGACCCGCTGAGCTACTCCAGCATTTTTGACTTTTCTTTGGCAAACCAGCATCAGCGATCCCTCATGTCTCCATTCCCATCGGCTCCCTGTTGGTATCTGCGTACGACAGTGTACTGAAGCCTCATTCCCTGTTCCACCGTGACAGGATTTTGTTGGGAGATTATTACAGCTAAGCTCCCCTTTGATTTTTGTTATCCCATTAATGTTGTGCCACACATCACGTTTGTTGTGGTTTTAAACTTATTTTGCTCTAGGCTGAAATTAAAACAAGTCCTGGCTGGTTTCACACTGCACCCAAAACTTTACACATGAGAATTTAGAGACACAGCGTGGAAACAGGCCCTTCGGCCCACCAAGACCGTGCTGACCAGCGACCCCTGTACACTAAGACTATCCGACACACGAGGGACAAATCACAATTTACAGAAGTCAATTAGCCTACAAACCGGTACGTCTTGGGAGTATGGAAGGGTCGTAACCCCAATTACAGTGTAGTTTAGAGATGCAGAGTGGAAACAGGCCCTTCGGTCCACCGTGTCCATGCTGACCTTCGATCACCCATTCACGCTAGTTCTATGTTATCCCACTTTCTAATCCACTCACTACACACCAGGGGCAATTTTACAAAGGGCCAATTGACCTACACACCCGCACGTCTTTGGAGCGTGGGAGGAAACTGGAGCACCTGAAAGGAACCCACACTGTCACAGGAATAATGTGAAAACTCCATACACACACACACAGGCAGCACCGATAATCAGGATGGAACCCGGTCTCTGGCGCAGTGCGGCAGCAACTCTACCGCTGCGCCACCATGCCTGATACAATTGAACCGTTACCAAACTGTGTGTAATTCCACCCGGACTTGTCTTGCATCATAATCTCGTTACGGTGCAGTGAGGGAGAGTGGAACACTCTGGAATCTGTTCACTTTGCATTCTGGACAGGTGGACATGTGGTTCCACTTTCCTCGATCATTACTGCCTGTTGTCAGCTTTACATCAGCACAGTGGCTGCTCAGATATCCAATCAGGATAATTGCACGGAATTTATGATCCAATTTGATCTGCCTCGGCAGTGTAGGAGGCTAATTTCTCAACCAAAGTAACTCTATACTCATATTTTGCTCCATGCTCTGTGTAGTTTAGACTAGGGAACGCAGATGATAGTGGCGTCTAAGATAGGCACATGGATATGTAGAGAATGGATGGATGTAGATTATGTGCAGGCGGATGTCAGTCGGTCTTGGCATCATGGGTAAAAAGGAACTGCAGATGCTGGTTTATACCAGGGCTGCCAACTCTCACGCTTTCAGCGTGAGAATTACGCCTTGGAGCTATTTCTCACGCCCTCACGCTCATAACCGAGTTCTCACGCTGAGTTCAGTCCCTGTGCCAGTTTGTCCCTTTGCGCCGCCTGCCAGCGATCTGTGCGGTCTGAAGAAGCGCATCGTTTGACGGCCGTGAGTAACCGTGGTCGAATGTGCAGCTGCCGACAACAACAGTTGTCAAACATTGGGGGGGGGGGGGGGGGGTGGGCAACGACGACCACAATGAAGTCAAACATTCAGGACAGGGTTCGGACTACGGGCACACGACCCATAACTGACTCTATGCAGATCTGAATGGGCTTAGAATGACCATTTAAGCAAAATAGCCCTCACTTTCCCCATTTTGATTCTTGAGATTAATATCCCTTTACTCTGTTAACAGCGTTAAAGTACTTATGAGGTAGAGTCAGGAAAGGGAACATGTTATATTTTTTTAGTTTGCTTTAATTTGTTAATTGATTTTTTGTTGACTGCCATAATTTCTGAAATAGTCTTAAAGTAACAACTGTTATAAAGCAGTAATAAGTGATTTTTGTCCAAACAATTGGAACTTGCATAAAATGTTTGAATTATTAGCAAGGCTGCCAACTCTCACGCATTGAGCGTGAGACTCGCGCATTTCACAAAATTCTCATGCTCTCACGCTGATCACAAAATTATATAATGAGAAGAGGACCTGTTTTGCTTAACAAATAGTGTAGGAAGGAATTGCAGATGCTGGTTTAAACTGAAGATAGACACTAAAAACTAGAAATACTCAGCAGGACAGGCAGCATCTCTGGAGAAAAAGAATGGGCGATGTTTCGAGCCGAGACCTTCAGCCTGAAGAGGTTGAGAACCAGCCATAAAACACAATGACTGGACAAGTGTGTTATACAACTAAGGGCAGAAATCAGAATCATGTGTTCATCTTTATTCACGTGACACCATAATAAATATATAACAGAAAAAATAATTTAATGGGGTGGCACGGTGGTGCAGCGGGAGAGTTGCTGCCTTACTACCACATGGGTTTTCTCTCGATATTCCGGTTTCTCCCAAATCCGAAAGAAGTGCAGGTTTGTAGGTTAATTGGCTTCTGTAAATTGTCCCTGGCGTGATGGATGGAATTGGTGTATGATAGATTGCTGGTCGGTGTGGACCTGGTGGGTGGATGTTTCCATATATATTTTTACATATATATCTTAATTTCATTGAACCATATATGATTGAATATGTGGCATTATTTTCGTCTCATTTCTATATTCAAAGGGTAAGGTTGAAACCGTCCAACCATTCGGCCCATCAAGTCTACTCCGCCATTCAATCATGGCTGATCTATCTTTTCCTCTCAACCTCACTCTCCTGCCTTGTTCCCATAACCCATACTAATCAGGAATTTGTCAATCTCTGCCATAAAAATATCTATTGATTTGGTCTCCACTACTGTCTGTGGCATTTAATTCCACAGATTCACCACCGACGGACTAAAGAAATTCCTCCTCATCTCCTTTCTAGAGGTACGTCTTTTTATTCTGAGGCTATGGCCTCTGGTCCTAACTCTCCCACTAGTGGAAACATCCTTTTCACATCTGCTCTGTGCAGGCATATTGTGGGCTGAAGGGCCTGTTTCTGTGCTGTACTGTTGTATGTCCTTGTGTGGACAGTAGGGGCAGTGTAGTGGTGATCATTGTAATCCATTCATGGATGGATTTTACCTGGATAAACATAAAACAAAGATTTTCACCATATCCATCCTGGACCCAGCACATTGACACAATCATATGGGAATCCCATCAACGTCTCTACACCCATAAGTTCCTAGGAGTAAATATCACCAGCAACTTGTCCTGGACCACCCAGGTTAAGCAATGGCCAAGGAAACACACCAACACCACTACTTCCTTAGAAGGCTTAGGAAGTTCGGCATGTGTCCACAACCCTCACCAACTTCAATAGATGCTGCGTAAAAAGCATTTTATCGGGATGCATCACAGCAAGGATTGGGAACAGCTACATCCACGACCACAAAGAAATAGCAAAGAGTTGTGGTCGCAGCCCAGACCATCACACACACCAACCTTCCTTCCATTGACTCCATCTACACTGCTTCTGCCTCGGCAAGGCCACCAGCATAATCAAGGACGAGTCGCACTCCTGTCATTGCCTCTTCTCCCATCAGGTAAGAGGTACAGAAGCATGAAAAACACACGCCTCCAGATTCAGGGACAGTTTCATTCCAGCTGTTATCAGGCAACTGAACCATCCCATCACCAACTAGAAGGTGGTCCTGAGCTACTCTCTACCTCACTGGGGACCCTTGGAATATCTTTGATCGGACTTTACTGGACTTCATTTTGCACTAAACATTAATCCCCTTATCATGTATCTGTACACGGTGGACGGCTTGATTGTAATCATGTGCAGTCTTTCCATTGACTGGATAGTACGCAACAAAAACTTTTCACTGTACCTTTATACACGTGACAATAAACTAAACTTAGAAGATTGAGATTGTAGATACTCTGTAGAACGCCTACAGGTGTACAGTAGAGAGCATACAGTCAGGTTGCATCACAGCCTGGTTCTATGCTGACCAATATGCACCTTCTACAGTAGTTCCAGGTTTCCACTTGGCCCAGGTCCCTTGTGATGTTGGAGATGATGCTGGGTTCAGCAGTGACCATGCTGACACTCGCAGTACGGTGATCCCATATGATCCCACAAGAAAGCCCAGGACCACATGGTGGCGCTGTCCGTGGTGACAGGGCTCTTGTGAGGGGTGCTGGTGGTCTTGGGCTTGTCCTGGCAGCTCAGTCTTTGCCTCTGTGTGGGTGCAGTCCCTCGTTGTCCATGGACAGGAAGAGTCACTGGTGTCCCGTACTTGCCTCGGCCACTCAGTCTTAGCCTCAGTAGACTGGCTGTCCAAGGCTTCTTCCCGGCAGTCCAGTCTTGACCACATGGTGGTACCGGTGGTCTCGGGTTTGTCCCAGTGGCTCAGACATCCTCAAACCTTCTGACAACTCCTCTTGCTCCTTCATGTTCTCTTACTCCTTCGGCACGGTGGTGCAGCGGTAGAGCTGCAGCCACACAGTGGCAGATACCCATGTTCCAACCTGACTACGGGTGCTGTCTGTACGGAGTTAGCACGTTCTCCCTGTGACCACATGGGTTTCCTCCAGGTGCCTCAGTTTCCTCCCACACTTCAAAGACGTGCAGGTTTGTAGGTTAATTGGCTTTGGAAAACATTGGAAATTGTCCCTAGTGTGTAGGATTGTGCCAGTGCACAATGCGATCGTTGGTCGGCGTGGACTCGGTGGACCGAAGGGCCGGTTTCCGCGCGTATCTTCATACTAAAATCTAAACTAATGAACCGCTCTCGCTCTGGCAGGACTGCAAGGGTTTATAAGGAGCAGGTTGACCAGGTTCAGGTGGCCAAACCAACACCAGCTAATTGCCGCTCGCTGTTCCCAGTGATGCTGGGGATTGGCTGCTGCTGGCTTGTCTGCAGTGATGGGGATCAGTGAGACATCCAAGGGAGGGGGCGCTGTCACGCCCTCTAAACCTTTCCTATCCATATACCTGTCCAAATGTCTTTTAAATGTTGTTATAGTACCTGCCTCAACTACCTCCTCTGGCAGCTCGTTCCGTACACACACCACCCTCTGTGTGAAAATGTTGCCCCTTAGGGTCTTATTAATTCTTCCCCTCTCATCTTAAACCTATGTTCTTCGGTTCTCGATTCCCCTACAAAAGACTGCGCATTCACCCTATCTATTCCTCTCATGAATTTGTACATCTCTAAACGATCACCGCTCAGCCCCCTGCGCTCCATAGAATAAAGTCCTAGGTTCTTGAGTCCTGGCAACATCCTCGTAAATCATCTCTGTACTCTTTCCAGCTTAACTTCATCATTCCTGCAGCAGGGTGACCAAAATTGAACACAACACTACAAATGTGGCTTCGCCAATGTCTTGTACAACTGTAACATAACGCCACAGCTTCTACATTCAGTTCCCTGACTGATGAAAGCCAGTGTGCCAGAAGCCTTGAACAAAACACAAAGCGTTGAAGGAACTCAGCGGTCAGGCAGCATCTGTCAAGGGAATGGACAGGCAACGTTTTGGGCTGGGAACCTTCTTCAGACTCGAGGGAGGAGAACTTCTTTGAAGTAGCCATACTTTGATGCTTGAATCATGAGCAAAACTCAAAGTGCTGGAGTAACTCAGCGGGGCAGGTAGCATCTGTGGAGGGAATGGATAGATTATGTTTCGGGTCGGGAGGGACCCTTTAAAGCCTAAAAGCCTTGTTGACCATCCTATCTACCTGTGACGTCACTTTCAGGGAACTATGTATCTGCAGTTCTAGTGCTCTACACCACTCCCTGTCTACCTACCTGTAATGCCACTTTTGGGGAACTAAGGACCTGCATTCCTAGTGTAGGAAGGAACTACAGATGCTGGTTTAAACCAAAGATAGACACAAAAGCTGGGGTAACTCAGCGGGTCTGACAGCATCTCTGGAGAAAAGGAATAAGTGACGTTTCGGGTTGAGACCCTTCTTCTTCAGTCTGAATGAGGGTCTCAAGCCGAAACGTAATCTATTCCTTTTCTCCAGAGATGCTGTCTGAGCCGCTGAGTCACCCCAGCTTTTTGTGTCTTCCTAGATCCCCCTGCTCTACAACACTCCGTATCCACCTGCGACGCCCCTTTCAGGGAACTATGTACCTGCACTCCGAGATCCCTCTGCTCTACAATATTCCACAGAGCCCTGCCATTATCTGTGAAGGTCCTGCCATGTGGGAAGGACTTGCTGTAGATGAACGCTAACGCTCCCCTCATCTCAGTTGCAGGCAGTCCCTCACTAACTCGCTGGTTAAACTATAAGAACGGTTGCAGATTCAAAACAGATCTCTCATTTCCTCAGATGGTGATGCAGCTGTTCCAGATGCTGGGCTTGGAGCTAACCGCTGCATATTTTTAAACAAATCAGTTACCAGAGGAAAAGGCTACAAATTACCCGCTGTGTCAAAATATTTTAAAATTGCTTCCTTTAAGCCTGTTGCTGCCAACTCCATAAGTCATAGCAGCAGAATTAGGCCATTCAGCCCATCGAGTTTCCTCAGTTTCCTCCCACACTTCAAAGACGTGCAGGTTTGTAGGTTAATTGGCTTTGGAAATCTTTCCCTCTCAACCCCATTCTCCTGCATTTGCCCCATAACCCCCGAGACCCTTACTAATCAAAAATCTCAGCCTTAAAAGTATCCATTGACAACCTCTATAGCCGTCTGTGGCAATAAATTCCACCGATTCACCACCCTCTGACTAAAGAAATTCCTACACATCTCCTTTCCAGAGGTACATCCTTTTATTCTGAGGCTATAGCCTCTGGTCCTAGACTCTCCCACTAGTGGAAACATCCTCTCTACATTCACTCTATCCAGGCCTTGCACTATTTAGGCCCAGTGCCTTCAAATGCTCATCATATGTTAACCTAATCATTCCTGGGATCCTCTTCAGCAGTTGGTTGATATCAGAACCTTGATGGAAGTGAGTTTAAACCAGAGAGATCAGTCATACAGTGTGGAAACAGGCCCTTCGGCCCAACCTGCCACCAACGACCAATATGTCCCATCTGCATTAGTCCCACCTATCTGCATTTGGCTGATATCCCTCTAAATCTGTGCTATTCATGTACCTGTCTAATTGTTTCTTAAACGTTGCCTTCATACCTGCCTCAACTACCTCCTCTGGAAGCTCGATCCACCTTTGTGTGAAAAAGTTACTCCCCAGATTCCTGTTAAAGTTCTCCCCCTTCACCCTAAACCTATGTCCTCTGGTTCTTGATTCCCCTACTCTGGGCAAGAGACTCTGTGTGTTTACTCGATCTATTCCTCTCATGATTTTATACAGCTCTATAAGATCACCCCTCATCCTCCTGCTCTCGAGGATTTCACCATTGGTTGGAAGGTATAGGAATCTGAAAACTGTAACTTACAGGTTCAGGAACAGCTTCACGTGGTCACAGGGAGAATGTGCAAACTCCGTATAGACAACGCCCAAGGTCAGGTTCGAACCCGGGTCTCTGGCGTTGAGAGGCAGCAGCTCTACCTGCTGCACCACTGTGCCCCACTGATTGCACTAAGGACTTTGTGCTAGTTTTAGTATTGTGGTTATTAATTTATTAAATTTTAGTTCATTATATATTATCTATAAGTACTGTGTTTACAGACCTGTTGTGCTGCTGCAAGTAAGTATTTCATTGTTCCACTGTCGGTACATATGACAATTAAGCACTCATGACTTGACTATTCTTCATTGTATTTTTCCACATGCCGGACGATTTTTATCTCACTATGAGTTCATTTGTTTTGACGACGAGGGCTTACGTTATGGGAGGCTTTTCTGCATCTCCGGCATAATATTCTTTGTTGCTGCGATCCCAGCTAAATCCCCAGCCTGTGAGAACTGTCTGGGACACAGATGAGATCATAGAGGCATGCAGTCCCTTCGGCCCACCATGTCCATGCTGGCCAGCAAGTAAATATATATAGCTTTAGACTTTATACAGATACAGCGTGCAAACAGGCCCTTCGGCCGACCGAGTCCGCACCAACCAGAGATCACCCGTACACTAGTTCTATCCTACACACTAGAGACAATTTACAGAAGCCAATTAACCTACAAATCTGTAAGTCTTTGGAGTGTGGGAGGAAAGTGGAATATCCAGAGATAACCCTCGTGGTCACTGACAGCACCCGTAGTCAGGATTGAACCCGGCTCTCTGACCCCGTAATGCAGTAACTCTACCGCTGCGCCACTGTGCCGCCACAAGACCCCATGACTGCCTGCGTTTTCTCCGGGTGCTCCGGTTTCCTCAACATTCCAAAGACGTGCAGCTTCGTAGGTTAATCTGCTTCTGTAAATTGCCCCTAGTGTGCAGGGAGTGGATGAGAAAGTGGGCTAACATAGAATGAGTGTGAACGGGCGATCGCTGGTCGGCATAGACTCGGTGGGCCGAAGGGCCTGTTTCCACGCTGTATCTTCAAACTAAACTAAACACCTGGTGGATATGACAAATAAACACATTTGACTCCTGACTTGACATTGATTTGACTCTTAAGATATCTCCGGAGTCAAAATAATATTTATAATCCAGAATGTATGACTCATGACCTTTCTTGGAAGATGACTGGGTCTACATCCTGTAACTCCCTCTCCACCCGCTGTTCACCATCACCTAACCAAAGGCTGATTGGGGATGGGCTGTAAATGATACCTCCTTAGGGAGTGCCATGTAGCAAGAAGTTGCAAAAGGTACAAAATATGTAACAAAGAAGCAAACAAGATAAATAAGTAGCAAAGGTAGATAAAAGTGCTGGAGAAACTCAGTGGGTGCGGCAGCACCTATAGAGCGAAGGAAATAGGTAACGTTTTGGGCCGAAACCCTTCTTCAGTGGGGGGGGAGCGCTGAGGGAGAGCTAAGAAGGGGAGGAGACAACAAGGGCTACCGGAAATTGGAGAAGTCAATGGTCAGGCTGCTGGGGTATAAACTGCTCAAACAGAATATGAGGTGCTGCTCCTCCAATTTCCGGTGGTGCTCACTCTGGCAATGGAGGAGGCCCAGGACAGAAAGGTCGGATACGGAATGGGAGGGGGAGTTGAAGTGCTGAGCCACCGGGAGGTCAGGTTGGTTATTGTGGACCGAGCGGAGGTGTTCGGCGAAACGATCGCCAAGCCTACACTTGGTCTCACCGATGTAGATCAGCTGACATCTAGAGCAGCGGATGCAATAGATGAGGTTCGGGGAGGTGCAGGTGAACCTCTGTCGCACCTGGAACGACTGCTTGGGTCCTTGAATGGAATGGAGGGGGGAGTTAAAGCGGCAAGTGTAGCATCTCCTGCAGTTGCAAGGGAAAGTGCCCCGGGAGTGTTTTATTCTCTCATGTCCCAGTTCGGGGACCAGACCCAATGGGTCTGCACTTGGATTAGTATATATATATATATATATATATGTGTGTGTGTGTGTATATATAATATATATATACCCACACACACAATTTCCCTCCTGGAATTAATAAAGTTCTATCTAGTATCATGTGTGTAGGAAGGAACTGCAGATGCTGATTTAAACTGAAGATAGACACAAAAATCTGGAGTAACTCAACAGGTCAGACAGAATCTCTGGACAAAAGGAAAATATTACGTTTTGGGTTGGGTCTGAAATAGGTTCCTGCACACCTTTGGAATGTGGAAGGAAACAAGAGCACCCGGAGAAAACCCATGCAATCAAAGGGAAAAGGAGCAAACTCCATAGAGACAGCACCCATATTCAGGATCAATTCCGGGTCCCTGGCACTTTTAGGCAGCAACTTTATGGCTAATGTACTGCCCCAAAGTCTTGAACTGAATTAAAACATACAGTAGCTGTAAAGGGGGACATAGCGTAACTTGGAGATTTAAGACTGAAAATGGATATTTTCATTTTATTTGTAACCAAAGTTATCAACGTATAATCTTTTGTGTGTTGGAAAACAAAATATAGTGGCACAGCTGGTAGACTTGCTGCCTCACACGCCAGAGATCTGTGTTCGATCCTGTTCTCGGGCACTGTCTGTGTTGAATTTGCACATTCTCCCTGCAAGCGTGTGGGTTTCCTCCCACATCCCAAAGACACATTGGCTTTGTAGGTTAACTTGTCTCTGTAAAATTGCCCCAAATGTGTAGGGAGTGGGTGAGGAAAGTGGGATAACAGAACTTGTGTGAATGGGTAGACAAAAATGCTGGAGAAAATCAGCGGGTGAGGCAGCATCTATGGAACGAAGGAAATAGGCGACGTTTCGGGTCAAGACCTTTCTTCAGACTGATGTCGAGGGAGGGGACACGAAAAAGAAAGGAAGAGGCGGAGACAGTGGGCTGTTGGAGAGCTGGGAATGGGAGAAAGCAAGGACTACCTGAAATTAGAGAAGCCAATGTTCATACCGCTGGGATGTAAACTACCCAAGCAAATATGAGGTGCTGCTCCTCCAATATGTGGTGGGCCTCATTCTGACCATAGATGAGGCCCAGGACAGAAAGGTCGGATTCGGAATGGGAGGGGGAGTTGAAGTGTTGAGCCACTGGGAGATCAGGTTGGTTATTGCGTACTGAGTGGAGGTGTTGTGCGAAGCGATCGCCAATCCTGCGCTTGGTCTCAATGAGGCTGTTCATACGCTGAATAATCCAACCACATTTTTGTTTGGAAGTGGAAAGAAATAATAGAAATTGCATTCATTGCAATGTGTAAAAAGAGTTGAAATACTGTATTATAATTTTGCTGCATGTCATTGTGGTATATATCATGTCTTGATTGGTCAATATGTTTAGTTTGTGACTTTATTTGAAGCAGAAATAATATGTGAATGCTTCATTGAGCATAATTCCGACTGGTAACTACAGACTTCATCCGAGCACATTATCTCATTTGTCATGCAAACCGTCTTAAATGGCCACCTAAACTGTCATTTGGCAACTTAAAAAGCTGCCAAGGTTGCCCGACTGACAACAAAGGAAAAAAAGTTACGTGAGAGCCCTGCAAGGTGTATAATAATTTTGACACTGTCATAGGCGTTTCTTACATATGCTGTCACAACGCACTGTAGTCTCTAAACAACCCTTCAGTAATTTTCCTTACTCTCCATTTCAGAATAACAGTGTTTTAAGCCGATAACTCGACACTAGCACTGGCAATAAATAAATAAATAAATAAATAGCACAGCTTTCCAGCCCCTTATCTCATTGGCAACGCTCGGCTGCAAATCGGTGTCAATCTGGTGGACCATCTTCCTCTAGTCGTGGGGATGGGGGATTGGGAGGGGTTCTCACAAATGGAACTGCCGAGAGCCTCTCTTCATCTAAATCCGGCCCTGCAGCCTCGGCATAGCCACCAGCATAATCACGGACCGGTCTCACCCCCTCTCTCTCTCTTCTCCCCTGTCCCATCAGGCAAGAGGTACGGAAGTGTGAAAACACACACCTCCAGAGTCAGGGACAGTTTCTTCCCAGCTGTTATCAGGCAACTGAACCATCCTATCAACAATTACAGAGCAGTCCTGAGCTACCATATACCTCATTGGAGAGCCTTGAACTATCTTTGATTGGACTGTACTAGACTTTATCTTGCACTCAACGTTATTCACATTATTCCCTTTATCATGTATCTGTACACTGTGGATGGCTCGATTGTAATCATGTATTACCTTTCCACTGACTGGTTAGCACGCAACCAAAAGCTTTTCACTGTACCTCAGTACACATGACAATAAACTAAACTAAGCTAAACTAGAAAAGAAAAGCTAAAAACTTGATCAACTGTTGAACCATCCCAGGCATCCATTCCCACACAAACCACCCCCTTCCCAGATACTTCCCGCTGCAACCGCTGGGTAGCAGCTCTACCCGCTGCGCCAGTGCCGCTCGGCTTGGTTTAAACTCCGTCTGCCAATCTCTGCCCAGTGGAAACAGTGCGGGTGGCACAGTGCCACAGCGCTAGATTTGCTGCTTCAAAGCACCTGACCGCGGGTGCTGTCTGTACGGACCTTGTACATTCTCCCTGTGACTGCATGGGTTTTCTCCAGGTGCTCCGGTTTCCTCCCACACTCCAAAGACATTCAGGTTTGTAGATTAATTAGTTTCAGTAAGTTGTAAATTGTCCTGAGTGTGTAGAATAATGCTACGGTGTACGGGGTGAACGCTGGTTGGCATGGACTCGGTGGGCCGAAGGGCCTGCTTCCACGCTGTCTCTCTAAAGTAAAGTCTAAAGAAACAGAGTTAAGGTTTCATAAAAACATAGAAAAATAGTTGCAGGAGCAGAGCATTCGGCTCTTCGAGCCAGCACCGCATGGCTGATCATCCCCATATCCCTTGATTCCTTTAACCCTAAGAGCTTAATCTAACTCTCTTTCGAAAACCTTCGCAGAAGGTTTCAGCTTGGAAGACTATCGGCGTTTTCTCCACGTTGCTCTGATAATGATTGAGATTGAGTATCGTGTTATCAGGGTGGTTTTTCAATGGAAGTGTGAACTGCCACCCTGCTTTCTGATTCCTTTCCCACCTATCTTTAGGTTTTGAAAGATTGAGGTGACAGCTCTATGCTTCTGACTGAAAAAGCTTTACGTTGGAGAGAGATAGACGGGGCTGCCGTGACAAAGTCTGGCAGAGCGAGATAAGGATTATGCCGAACAAATAAATCAGAGTTGAACACACAGGTTCTGCAAACCCTCTGTTTGTGATGCGAGAGGAAATATAGATTCAGATGTTTGCAGACGTGAGCACAAACTGCAGATTAAATAAAACAAAATGGCAATGAAATAATACAATTGGAAAAAGAGGAGGATTTATATTGAGATGATGAAATAGGAAATGGCTCATGTCACTAAAACAAGCATTCGGCTCCGAATCCATGTTTGACATACAGGTTTGTAGATTAATTGGTTTTGGTAAAATTGTAAAGTTGTCCCTGGTGCTAGTGTATGGAGATCGTTGGTTGACATGGTGGGTCGGAGGGGCTATTATCTATAGTTATCTATATTATCTATAGGGGCTATAGTTTAGTATCTCTAAACTAAACTAAAATAGTAAGATTAAACGAGAACTTGCCAGTTCGAAGGTTGATCTTTATTTTATGAGGAGTTGCGATGAGGGATTTCGTGAAGACCCCGCCAACACGCATGCGCGGCATCCTTCAAAGCAGCGGTGTGGAATCACAGACTCGACGAAAAGTAAGGATATTAAGATTAAACTGCGAACTAACCAGCTGAACATAATGATCGAGGGTTGGGAGCGGAGGGCACGAAATCCCTCATCGCAACTCCTCATAAAATAAAGATCAACCTTCGAACTGGTAAGTTCTCGTTTAATCTTACTATTTTACTTCGGAGTCACGTGAGTGACTTCGTGAAGACTTCAAAGCTCTGTGATTACACGCCCTGGACAACGCCCATGCTACCACACTGCCGCAATCCTGATGGAGGAAGTTTGTTAAAGCAATCCAGACTGGACAATCTGAAAATAATTAACATTTATTAAACACAAATCATAAACAAACCCCCTGACTGGGGACAAATGATATTAGGGAGCAGCCCTGAGTACTGCATCCGCATATGTTGCAGGTCCGGCCAATGGCTTATGGTAGAACCGTTGAAAGGTTGACTCACTGGCCCATCCTGCCGTAGCGAGGACGTGATCCATGGGCACCTCCATGGCCCTCGCTGTTGATGTGGATGCAGCCCTGGTGGAATGAGATTTAAACAAGTTAGTGTCAATACCCGCTGCATCCAACACTTCCCTGAGCCACCTGGAGATCGTCTGCACTGTCACCCGGCGATGTGGTTTTTTGTGGCTTATAAGCAGTCCTTGTTCCGAATTCCTGATCGACCGGGTCAACTCAATGTAGCAACGGAGATGGGTGACTGTGCAGAGTGTGGCATCAGAGGGGTACGCCTGGAATTCCAACTGCAGCCCCAAAGATCCGGGTCGATGCTGCTTCAGTAGTTCTGCAACGTAAAACGTTATTTTCCCAGGGGTAGAGAGCATTTTGTCAATACGCAACTTTTGAAGCGCCTGTACCCGCTGAGCAGACGTGAGCGCTATCAACATGACCACCTTCAGGGTGAGCTGGTGAAGAGGTAACCCCGCCATGGGGGACCATGATCTTAACAGGGACAGGACCACTCCTGCATCCCAGACAATGTTATATCTGGGCCGTGGAGGGTTTGTGTTAAATACACCCCTCATAAACTTCGACACCAGATTGTTGGTCCCCACTCCTACCGGAAGGTACGAGGACAGCGCACTCCTGGCGCTATTGATGGTACTATAGCTGAGCCCTTCATCATAGTGGAGGCCCGCCAGGAATTCCAGGACGTCAGGTATTGTGGCAGAATCATAGGTAACACTCTTCCTTAAACAGAATAGTTCCCATTTCCTGATCTGGGTCAGGTACTGCCGCCTTGTAGATGCTCTGCATGATGCAGCGATTAAATCCATGGCCCTCAGTGAGATCCCCGTGTTCAGCAAAGGCCTTTTCAGAACCTGCAGACCAACAGGTTTAAATAGGCGTGGCACGGATGCGGCTCGCCAGTGACGGGATTAGTAACCAATTGTGGGTTGTTTCCTATTCGCACCCACGGGTGCTTCAGCATCTGAGAGACCACCGGGTACCACGGTTGTGTCGGCCAGTCGGGTATTACCAGAATGCCTGATGCAGAGTCTAATTTAATCTTCTGTAATACCCGACTGATGAGGCAGAATGGGGGAAATGCGTAGCAACACCATTTCCCCCAGTGGAGCGAAAAAGCATCCAAAGCCACTGCCCCAGGATCTGGTTCCCACGATACATATGTTGGTATCTGATGGTTCAGTCTAGACGCAAATAGGTCAATATCTGGCATACCGAATTTTGTCACAATTTCAGCAAACACAAGGGGATTCAGCATCCACTCAATGTTATCATTAAAAACTCGTGACCTGGTGTCCGCCACCGTATTGAGTATCCCCGGAAGGTACGTTGCTGATATCCAAATACCCCTTTTGATGCACCAGAGCCAAATTGTATTTGCCAAATCATTACAAGATACTGACCTGATACCACCCATATGATTTATATAGGCTACCACCGTGGTGTTATCGATTTGAAGGCGGACATGTGCATGACGCAAATTACTGCAATATGCCCGCAGTCCATGAAAGACCCCCAGCATTTCCAAATAATTAATGCCTTGCACTTGGAGAAGCGTGAACTCATGAGCGTCCCATCTGCCACCACAGCTGGTTACAGTGTCAGTTGCCCCCCAGCCTTGTGCACTCGCATCAGTTTGCAACAGAACCGTGGGATTCGGGAGAATGATGGGTTTGGAACTTACTCCAATATTATGAACCCACCATTCCAGCTCAGTTTGCTCCCCTATGCCTAAGCGCATAGGTCTGTCAAAATGTCCGGTATTCAATTTTAACGCCAGAATTTTACTTTTTTGTAAGTTTTGGTAATGCAACGGACCATAATTTACGGCCGGGAATGTGGCAACCAGCTTGCCAATTACCTTAGCAACCTGCCGAATGGTTGGCCTGTTGTTGTCAAGTAAACTGATGCATGCTTGTTGAACGTCCACCACTTTGTCAACTGGGACCGTGATTTTCATCTGGTTAGTGTCTATAGTGAACCCCAAATAGTCCATGACCTGCGAAGGGTTGAGCTTGGATTTGTCTGGATGGATTACAAACCCCATTCTTTGAAACAAAGATATAGCGTCCGAGACTGCCAACTGGGCGTGCTCTAGTGTTTTCCCTGCTATGAAAATGTCATCTAAATATGCCATTATAATATGGTTTTGTTTCCTGAGATGTGCCAATAAGGGTTTGACAATTTTAGTAAATAGTCTCGGCGCTGTTGTAATCCCATTAGGCAAAGCCATATATTGCCATAATTGACCTTCCCAGACAAATTTCAAGAACCTTCGATGTTGTTTAGCAATAGGGACTGTATAGTACGCATCCTTCAGGTCAATGCAAGCCATAAAGTACCCATGACTAACCAACTGCTTGGCCGTCTCAAACGTCTCCATCTTAAAATGGGTATATTGTACGAAAGCATTCAACTGGGTTAAGTCGATGATAATCCGACAGCCTCCATCCTTCTTAACCCTAGTAAAGATGTTGGAAACAAACTCCAATGGCTCGTGCGTCGTTTTTTGTATCACCCCTTTCTTTTCTAATCGTAGTATTTCAACATGAGCCCGCTCCTTCTCTGACTGAGAGAGTGCAAATCTGCGACTAGGCTCATGTTGCGAAGGGGGATCTCTGCCATTAATAAACTCTATCTCATAACCCTGAATGCTTTGTAAAATAAAAGGATCCGTAGTTAGGGTATCCCAAGCAGACCGGAAACCCCGAAGCCGTCCCCCCACCGGTGAGGTTACTAATGCTACGTTGTGGACGGACCCAAGCCCCCTTACCTCCAAGGTTAGCGCCGGGGTCTGGACTGTGGTGTCTTTGCTCCTCGTGTGGCACGGCCCTGTTGCCGCATCTTCCAAGCTGGCTTGGGCTGGCCTTGGAATAAAAAAGGCCTCTGCTGTTGGGCCCCCGCCGAGGAATATGTTTGTGAATATGTTCTGGGGCCTTGGTCCACCGATGTGTGGGGCCTGAACGAGGAACGTGGCTGCTGCCTGGTGTAACCGGGAGTTTTGGATGAATAAGACTGTCTCATCATCCCCACAGTCTTGGCTTCCTCGTCCAGTTCCTTTACGCGTTTAGGCAGGTCTTCCCCAAACAACTGCCTTGGTGGTGGTGGTGCGGTGGAGGTGCTGCATAATCCCGCAAATTTGGGATTCAAATTTGGCCGGATGGAGCTCTTCCTGAAACAGTTTATCTCAAACTGTGTGGTGCACAGAAGCGCTAGCGCATCCTGCTGCTCCTCGGACACATTCGTGGCATCCAGCGACCGAGCAAAAGCCGTGATACCTGCTGTCAGCAGCTTTAAGATTTTCTGGAGCTTGCCCTCCTTGACCCTTGTGTTCGCCGACATGTTCCCCCATATTGCTGCATTCACTTTCGGTACGTTGAGGGAGTTACAGTTTGCTGGTGCCTTATACTTCCCCACTGTTTCCGAGAGCACGGTATCCTGGAGCTGGTGCGTAGTCAGGAAATCGATTGACGCCGCTATTTTGGGATGTAGTGGTCCTCCTGCCGCCGCAGGTGACCCAAATTTCGACACCGCCTCCAACATTTCCTGTGGGTTCTGGACCTCTTCTCCCTCCTCAGCCATACGTCCTTGCTGGCTCTCAAGCGACGGGGAGATAGAAGGTGGCAGCTGCATGTAGCTCCCAGACCTCTGGGATTCCCGTTCCTGACGCTCCAGGTCCCGTTGATAGAGCACCTCCACCATATGCTCCAACCGGCCGATACGACCGTCACCGCTGTACGCGGGCCACTGGTCGTCTTCCCCAGCCTCTCCAGAGGAACCGGGGCTTCCAGCAGTTGTCAACACCCCCACGGAATGTACTGCCGGGAAGTCGCCAGCTCCCACTCCAGCGGGGCTGTGCGACTCCCACACGGACACACCGCTGGTCCGCCGTCGTTTGGACAGCAGCGGCCCCTCTGTCTGATGGGAGGGAAGAGGGCTAGAGTCAGTACTTGCACCAGAAACTGGACTCTCTGATGTCCGTGCGGGCTTACCACCACAGCGTTCCACATATAAACGGGACTGTGGCGGCGCATGGTCTGCTTTACCCGCCTCAGCAGGGGCGCTGGACCGTACTTTGCTGCCACCGGCCCGCACTACGGCAGCCTGTTCCGGTGGTGTGCCGGTACATCCTGCCCCCACAGGGATCCTCGGCACGCCAGCATTGCCACTGGTCTGCTTCCTTGCAGGTTTCCCCAGTGGCTTGTCCCTGCCTGCCGTACCGACAAGGCTGGACTTTAGCGAGGCTTCCCCCCTGTTCTGCCCGCGAGGGACCTTTAAAGGGGGGGATGCACTCGCGGACACGCTTGCTCCAAGAGCCCCACGTGCCTTACCTCCAGCCCTGGTCTTGGGCACTGGAGTTCTGGAGTCAGGGTCTCCCAGCCCCTGCTCCTGCGCGGACACCCTCTTCTTAGTCAGAGGGGTTGTGCCGGGTCTGGTCAGCTGCTCAGAGCTCCCCGACTGCCGCGACTTCTTCCTCGGTGGTGTCTCAGCTGCTCCCGATGTAGCGGGCAGCTCCGAGGACTTTACTCGCTGAACGCGACTCCCACTCCTTCCTCCTTCCATGGTTCTGAAAAACACACAGACCACACAAAACGGTAAACCAGCTCAAGGTTAACTTACCTGCAGCTGCTTACCTTTTTGAAAGAGCCGGTTGAGGGAGCGCACTCCCCCCCCCAGCTGCCGTGAGCAAATGCGCGCGACGATATGCCGCGCATGCGTGTTGGCGGGGTCTTCACGAAGTCACTCACGTGACTCCGAAGTAAAATAAACTAAAGGAAACTAAACCAGTGAGGGATAGACACAAAGTGCTTGAGTAACTGAACGAGCCAGGCAGCAACTTTAGAGAAAAATGTTTACAAAAAACGTCTGCCCCTGAGTTTTTCAACACATTGTATAAACCAGCATCTGCAGTTCCCTGTTTCCAATGAGGGGTTGAGCTAGGAAGGTTAGGTACATAAGGAATAGAATCTAACAATGGATTATACAATAGTACAGCACAGGAACAGGCCATTCGGCCCACAATGTCTGTGCCGAGCATGATGCCAATGCTCATCTGTCCGTTGAATTCTCTCCATTTAATGCTTGTTCATGGGTCTAAGTTTAGTTTAAAAATACAACGTGGAAACAGGCTCTTTGGACCACTGAATCCACATCAACCATCAATCATCCATCACACAGGTTCTATCCTACACGCTAGGAAAAATTTACAGAAGCAAATTAATCTACAAACCCACATAATCTTGCAGTGTGGATGGAAACCGGGGCACCCAGATGAAACCCACGCGGTCACAGGGAGAACTTGGAAACTTCATACAGACAGTACCCGTAGTCAGGATGGAACCTGGGTCTCTGGTGCTGTAAGGCAGCAACTCTACCGCTGCGCCACTGCGCTGCCCCATCTGTCTAAATGTTTTTAAAATAAGATGCTTCCACCACCTCCAGTAGCAGCGCCTTCCAGGCACCCACAACAAAATTACGCTGCAGAACTCCTTTACATTTTGCCCCTCTCACCTTAAAGCTGTGGCTTCTAGTCTTTGACATTTCCATCTTGCCCCCATTACCCATTTAGTATCACCTTATTGGAGATATCACCTTTCTCAATTTCCACTGCCAGCGGAGGTAGTTGAGGGAGGTGCTATCGCAATGTTTAAGAAACATTTAGACAGGTACATGGAGAGGACAGGTTCAGAAGGATATGTGCCACACGCAGGCAGGTGGGAATAGCGTAAATGGGCATGTTGGTCGGGTGGGCAAGCTGGGCCAAAGACCTGTTTCGTGCTGTATGACTCTATGACCACTCCTGACAGAGTGTTCCAGCCCCCTACCAACCTCTGTGTACATATTTCCCTCTGCTCGTCTCCTTTAAACTTTGCCCCTCACACCTAAAGCTAATAACACATCACTGAGTCACCCCCACTGGTCACAGCTTGCCAACGTGACGATTTGCTCATTCCACTCCTGTTAGTCATTCTCCAAGGCCCATCAGTCAGCAGCTAACTAACACACCCAAAGAAATCGTTCCCCGCTAAAAAAAAAAACAAGCCACAATTAAATGATACTTTGATTCTGGAATCAAAAACAAAATTTCAGATTTTGCAAAGAAGCCTTTGATTTCAGCCAGTGAGGTATTAAAAGAACAGATTCTCCCCGCGGCCATTGTTTGGCTCACGATCAACATCTCTGAATTAGATTGGAGGCACAAGAATCTGCAGATGCTGGAATCTTGAGCAAGATACACCAGTCACCCTGCTCTTCCCCCCCCCCCCCCCGTAGACTCATCTCCCATCACCGAATCCCATATTTCCCTTTATACCCCTCTCCTTTCCCCTCTCCGTCGTCTTCTTCTACCCATATCCCTCCCTTCAGCTTTACATTTCACTCCTCCTCTTCTCTATAGTTAGTCATACAGCACGGAAACAGGCCGTTCGGCCCAACTTGCCCATGCCGACCAAGGTGCGCCGTCTACACTAGTCCCACCTGCCCGCATTCTGCCAATATCCGTCTAAACCGTATCATATCAGTCTGAGGAAGGGTTCTGACCCGAAATGTCACCTATTCCTTTAGGCTATTCCCCCTCAGGCTCCTTTTACATCTTACCCCTCTCACCTTAAACCTACGTCCCCTGTGATCTGACATCCTTTCAGCTCCTTTTCACCCCCACTTACTTCACCCATCTGCCAATCACCCCCCTCACTTGTGTCCACCTATCACTTGCCAGGCTCTGTCCTACCCCCGTCTCTCTTTGCCCCCTACTGCATCAGTCTGAAGAAGGGTCCCGACCTGGAACATCACGTCCATTCCCTCCACGGATGCGGCCAGACCCGCTGAGTCCCTCCAGCACGTTGTGTTTTGCTCACTGAAAGAGATTATTGCGTTTCCGTTCTTGTGAAGATTGACTGTCCCGTTTCCAACAACAATGATCTAATTTCAGAAAAACCTTTGGCTGTGAAATGCTCTGAATTGCCTGAGATTGTGAAAGGGGTCTGGAAAAACTGGCCTCTTCTTTCTTCCCTCGGGGAATTACAGTATTTTCTTCCGTTACAGAGAGATACGGGACTGAGATTCCAGTTCTTTGGTCCATCGAGCTAGATACTGGTTTACACAGATGATAGACACAAAATGCTGGCGTAACCCAGCCGGACAGGCAGCATCTCTGGAAGGAATCGGTGACATTTCGGGTCAAGCCCCTTCGTCAGACTGAAGAAGGATCTCGACCCGAAACATCACCCATTCCTTCTCTCCTGAGATGCTGCCTGCCTGTCCCGCTGAGTTACTCCAGCATTTTGTGTCTATCATCAGTGTAAACCAGTATCTGCAGTTTCTTCCGAAACACAACTAAACTAAATGAACCTAAACATGAAACAGTGTACATGGCTGTACAATCCCAGTACTGATGCGGCCTGACAGACCCACACCCGTAGCCCAAGGCTTGAAGCGATGGGAATAAAGAGACGAGAAGGTATCAAAACACAGAGCGAGACATCCAATCCTCTCCCCGACATTCCAGAGAAACCCAGCTCTTGCCAGAAGACCTCTCCAGACTTGCCTGTCGGCACAGACCTCAGAGAGTCTGCAATCTCAAGCCGAACTCTGCGGTGAGCGACGCAAATTCCCGCGGCAGATGCACGAGGTTCCCTGATGGGTTGTAGACCTCCCAGGGTCCGTGGACCTCCTCTGTGCCAGAACAATGGGCGGCCCGACAGTGAGTTCATGAGCAGGACGCTGTGGAGGGAGCTTCGATAACCAAAGCCAGAGGACCGTTACACAGCTGAGGTTAACATGCCTGGAATTGTTGCTGTGCTGTGTCCTTCTGGATGTGGTGCCAAATCTATGGAAACAAACATTAGTAGATTCAGAGACACAGAGTCAAAGTCATAGAGTCATAACGCCACAGAGACATGGAGTCATCGAGACATGGAGTCATCGAGACATGGAGTCATCGAGACATAGAGACATAGAGTCATGCAACATGCAAACAGGCCCTTCAGTCCAACTAACCCATGCCGACCAATCTACATTAGTCCCACATGCCTAGGTTTAGTCCACCTCCCTCTAAACCTTTCCTATCCATGTACTTGTCAAAATGCCTTTTAAATGTTATGATAGTACCTGCCACAACTACCTCCTCCGGCAGCTTGTTCCATGCACCCACCATCCTCTGTGTGAATAAGTTGCCCCTCGGTTTCCTATTAATTTTGTTCCTCCCTCACCTTAAACCTATGCCCTATGGTTCTTGATTCCTCTATCCCGGGTAAAAGGCTCTGCGCATTCACCCTATCTATTCCCCTCATGATTTTACACTCCTCGATAAGATCACCCCTCAGCCTCCTGTGCTCCAAGGTATTAAGGGTATTTTTAAAGCAGAGATTGACAGGTTCTTGATTAGTAAAGGGGCTGTCCCACTTGGGCGACCTAATTGGCGAGTTTAGAAGATTTTGAAAAAAAAATTACATGTTGAAGACCAGCTTCGACTGGCTACGACTAACTTCGGGAAAATTGGACACCGAATAGTGGAGAGTGAAGACGACCTCCTTCAATCTCCTTCGACCTCCCTTCGACTATGATGAACACTATCTACGACTACCTTTGACTACCCTCGATTACCTATGACTAACATGCCGACCTTCTACGACCTACTACGACTAAACCTACGAGTAAAAAAAGTATAGATTTTTTCCATGGTGGCTCGCGGGCATTTTTTTACTCGCGGGCATTTTTGAACATATTGAAAAAAACGCCACGACCTAGCTGAGGCCTCGAGTACGCGGAGACCACTCTCGAGGATGAAGGAGAGTTACGAAGACATCCTACGACCTCGTGTCGACCATGCTGCGAGTATGAGTCGAAGGCAAACTACAGGGAGAAGGCAGGAGGATGGGGTTGAGAGGGAAAGATAGACATGCCCTTTTTGAAAGGCGGAGTAAATTTGATGGGCCAAATGACCTAATTATGCTCCTATGATTTATGAACTTATGAACTCCATATCCATGTGCCTATCCAAAAGCTTCTTCAACGCCACTATCACATCTGCCTCCACCACCACCCCTGGCAGCGTGGACTTGGGGTCATTAGTTTCATCTTTTTGCATTATTATTGTTTGTTTGTTTTTTGTGCATTATCATAGAGTCAGATAGCGTGGAAACAGACCCTTTGGCTCAACTTGCCCACACCGACCAACATGTCCCATAGAGTCATAGAGTCATACAGCGTGGAAACAAGTATATATCTATATTACTAAAAGTCTGATCTTGACCACTTCCTGTTCTGTATATTGATTTTAGAAAAAACACTGCCACTTACGGCTGTGATTTTTGGCCAGCTTACTCAGAGTCTCCCTCCGCTGTGCAAGACAAGAGGATTTTTCCCATCGATGGAAAATAAAAGAGTTATTAGTGTTTAAAAAATGTTGAGATTCTCTCTCCTGTCAATCACGCCATGAAGGCCACGCCCATTTTGGTGGGTAGGGGGGAGGGACTATAAAACCCAGAAGTGTGGGCTTGGCTCAGTCTCTGCAAGATGGAGGAGGAAGAGGTCACGACTCGCTGTCTTTAGTGGCCTTGCACCCTGCTTGAAGTGGTAAGAAACTGCACTTGAATTTGGTGGGCTTTCACCCTGCTTGAAATGGAA
Organism: Raja brachyura; assembly: GCA_963514005.1. The sequence goes on along the minus strand of OY740791.1, from coordinate 43,323,568 downwards.
CTTCAAGGAATAGCCGTGAGTCAACTGCCAGCCCACCAGCCGTGAGTGAGCTGCCAGCACAACAGGCTTGAGTGACTGAGCCGCCAGCCCAAGAATCAATTTGGCCCATAATGTCCATACTAGCCCTCTGGAAACCAGTCCCTTCAGCCCACAACACCCATACTACCGCTCTAGAAAGCAATATTGGAATTGGTGGAGAGGTGGAATATTGCGTTGGGGGACCAGCCCTCCCGTGTGATGCTGGGACCCAACGGGTCCCACTTAGACTAGTATTTATATATATAAATATACAGAACTTTTTTTTGTTAATATTGTTTACAAGCTACAATGTTTACATAGCTGAAGAAGGGTCCTGACCTGAAACATCAGCTATTCCTTTTGTCCAGAGATGCTGCCTGACCCGCTGTTACTACAGCAACTTTGTGCTTATCTACTATGTTTACATATCAGTTGCGCTGCTGCAAGTAAGAATTTCACTGTTCTGTTTGCGACATATGACAGTAAAACACTCTTGACCCTTGAACGCTAGCATAGGTGAGTGGGGCTGAAGGGCCTGTTTGTCAGTGCTTCAGTTTCTGGAGTATTTCACATGGAGCAAAGCAAGGAGAATACAGTGCGATGACAGGTTCTTCCTGCCAGCTGGTGTACTGATCATGGGTAGTCAGGAAGTGGGTTCAGCCCTGGAAACGGATGGAAGGGCAGTGTTGTGTGACTGAGAGCCACTGGGCTGCAGCACAGTGGGACTCACAGGGATGCCAGATCAACTTTCAGTTTTACTTTTAGAGATCCAGCACGTAAACAGGCCCTTCGGCCCACCGAGCCCGCACTGACCAGCAACCACCCTGTACACTAACATGTCCTACACATCGGGAGAATTTACAGATGCTAATTAACCTACAAACCTGCACGTCTTTTGGATGTGGGAGGAAACCGGAGCACCCAGAGGAAACCCACGCTGTCACATGCAAACTCCACACAGATAGCATCCATGGTCAGGATCGAATCTGGGTCTCTGGTGGTGTGAGGCAGCAACTGTGCCACTGTGCCGCTCTGTCTTAGATCATAGAACATAGAACTGTACAGTGCAGGAACAGGCCCTTCGGCCCGCAATGTCTGGGCTCAGCATGATGCTGAGACCAACTCTGATATGCCTGCACGTACATAGGTTTAAGGTGAGAGGGGAATTATTTAATAGGAATATGAGGTTTTCCACACGGAGGGTGGTAGGTATATGGAATGAGCTGCTAGAGGAGATGGTTGAGGCAAGTACAAGAACAAGATTTAAAAGACATTTGTGCATGAAGGAACTGCAGACGCTGGTTCACACCAAAGATAGTCACAAATTGCCAGAGTAACTCAGTAGGTCCGGCAGCATCTCTGGAGAAAAGAATTAGGTGTTGTTTCGTGTCGAGACCGTTCTTCAGACTGAGGATCAGACTGAAAAGACATTTGGACAGGTACATGGATAGGGAGAGGTTTGGAGGGATATGGGCCAAATGTGGGCAGGTGGGGCTAGCTCAGGGAAGCAACATGGTCGACGCGAACGACTTGTGCTAAAGGGACAGTTTCTATGCAGTATATCTCTATATTGCAGACTGTATGAGCCGATACTATTTGCTTAGTCAATGCTATGGAAACAGATTACCTGCTTGTCATTACTCTGCCATCTGGAAACTCGATGACCTCAAATTACCTTCACTGAGAGGGAGAAAGTTTACAGGAGACGTGCGGGGCAAGTGGTGGGGGCCTGGAACGCGCTTGCAGGGGTGATGGTGGAGGCAGATAGTTATTCCGGATGTTTTGCGTCCTTTTGTATAATAATCAGCCTCTGTGGGTTTTTTTGTTTCTACTGATGCCAGGTTAACAGGCCTACAATTTCCTGAGGTTTTGACTCTGAAAGCACGATGCCTGGCTGATTTCCTTTCTCCCTCAAACTCACGCTGAGAGACGCCAGTAGCTGTGCCTCTGACGTCCATGCTTGGAAGTGGTAGGAGAGGCGGTGGCCAAGAATAATATCCTGGTGAGCAGTGGCTTGGAAGCACCACCCTGTGGCACATTCTCATGCGCTGAGATCTTGCTTGCTGACTGCCACCCTGAACACTCGCTCCCGTACTGAAAGGGAGGTTTCTCTGAGCAAAAGCCCCATAGGGCGGGAAGAGACGTCAACTTCTCTGAAGTATAAGCTGCTGTTATACATTCAGGAATGTGCAGTATTTTGCCAGTAGGATCGACAGTTTCCAGCCAATTTTTAATTGCAATGGAAGATTTCACTAATTATACCTGGCTTTCAAACAAAATAATTTTTAGCCAGGTGTGGTTTAGTGACTAACATCTGTGACCCCCGCCTTGAATTTTACTAGTTCTTCCCTCCACCACGAACCCTGGATAGTTAAACTCAGAGAGGTTAAGGATTTTATAAACCTTTCGTCTTCATCGACATGCTGAACTTCCTAAGCCTTCTAAGGAATTGGTGTGCTTTCTTGGCCATTGCTTCAATACGGGGTGGAAGATTGCAACCTTCACGTGGTCCGCCCTGTTTCGACTAATGCAATCAACTCGACGTGCACAAACGGAAGATCAAATAGAACAAGTTGTCCAACAACTTTAGGCCGTGCACGCCACACGAAAGATGAAGCTTCAATATGAGAATCTCAAACATCACCTATCCATGCTCTCCGGAGATGCTGCCTGGGCTATTGAATTACTCCAGCACTTTGTGTCCTTTCAAGTTTCTGGGCGTGCGTATCTCTGAAGATCGCTCCTGGACCCAGCACATTGATGAAATGATAAAGAAAGCCCATCAACGCCTCTACTTCCTGAGAAGATTAAGGAGATTCTGTATGTCAATGAATACTCTCTTGAACTTCTACAGGTGTCCAGTATAGAACATATTGGCTCGTTGCATCAAGGCCTGGATTGGCAACTTAAACGCCCAGAAATGGAGATTACAAAAAGTGGTGAACACCACCCTGTACCATCACGGGTACTGACCTCCCCACCATTAAGGGATTTACAAGACTTCAATGATTCAGTGATTCAGTGATTCAATGATTCAGTGATTCAGTGATTCAATGATATTTTATTGTCACATGTACCTAGGTACAGTGAAATGCTTTGTTTTGCGTACAACCCGGTAAAATCACGTAGCACACCTCACCTAGGCAGTGCGCAAGAGGCGCCACGTTTTGGCACCAACAAAGTTACAAACGTGCACCCCATCATTCTTCACGTCCTCCCCCGGCCAGATCCGCCCTTTGATATATGCCATTTGCAATTGGCATATTGACATCTTGCCATTTTTAATGTACAACTAGACCAAGTGGGACCCGTTGGGTCCCGTCCCCTCAACGTGCTGTTGCGGGGCGGCAGCCTGTGGTGTCACACACACACTAACCACCCCCTTGATATCATATTAATATTATTCATTCGCTCCTTTTACCCAGTCCCGGCCCTATCCATTCAGGCACAGCCCCCAACTCGCAAGCGCGTCTAGAGAGGGAGAGGGAGAGGCAGGCGGGCAGCGGGCGTCAACCAAAGGACTGTGAGTTTGGCAGCTTCAATCCAGAGCCCGACTTGGTCATCTTTAACGGGGGGAGAGGAGCGGAGGGGGGAGGACGGGGGAGAGAGGAGGTGGAGTAGAGGAGCGGGGGGGAGGGGAGATGAGGGGGGGGTGAGAGAGGAGGGGGTGAGAGAGGTGGGGAGAGGGGGGTGAGAGAGGGGGGGCTGAGAGGGGGGAGAGAGAGGGGGAGAGAGAAATGTGGAGGAGTCACTGTGGTGGATGTTTATGTTAAAATGTATTTTGTGTGTTGCTTTTGCTTTTCATTAGTATGACTGTATGGCAAATCAAATTCCTCGTATGTTGCAAAACATACTTGGCTAATAAAGTAAGTATGAGTATATGAGTATGTATTAGTTGCCTTGCTATCACCCTTTTTATATTTTAACACGCCCCAGTTCTAAAGGAGGGTGAATGTTACTTGAGACACAGATTCAAGTAAAAGGGACTTCCTCATGTTAACAATACAGAGTATTGATCAAAAGGAAAATCCCTGATGGAATTATGAAGTAATTCAGTGTTAATCTATCAGCACCCAATTATTAGAAGGCAATCTTAAACCTATGCCCTCAAAAAGTCAGCCAGCATCATCAAGGACCCACACCACCCTGGCCACGCTCTCTTTTCACTCCTGCCATCAGGAAGAAGGTACCCGAGTGGTCTGCGGAGCTTCTAACCGCGGGCACGGCGTGGAGTTTCCATCGCAGAGTCTGGGATCCCTTGCCAGGGATCACTAGAGAAGAGCTCCAACCACCGGCCTGCGGCCTATAACATCCTGAAGCCACGGTCTCCGATAAGAAAGTGCCGATTCGGGCACTCCAAGCCGCGGAGTGTGTTCGACCGTCCTGACGTCGGAGTTTTGATCATCCCGACGAAAGGGCCCGTACAACCAGCCGTCCGTAGCGGCGACTATGGAGGGTTCATGGCCCCGACCACGGGTGAACAAGGGAGGAGGACTGGCTGAACTTTGTGCCTTCCACTACAGTGAAGAATGCTGTGGTGGATGTTTGTGTTAAATTCTATTGTGTATTGTGTGTTCTTTTTTCAAGTGTATCGCTGCTGGCAAATTCATTTCACTGCACCTTCGGGTGCATGTGACGAGTAAATTTGACTTTGACTTTGATATTGACTTTGCCTTTGAATGAAAACTGTGACCTCACGAACAGCTTCTTCCCTGCAACCATCAGCCTATTGAACACTGCACAGCACTAACCACAGCAACTCCGAGAGGAATAGATCAGGTAACCGCACAGAGTCCCTTGCCCAGAGTAGGGGAATCGAGAACCAGAGGACATAGGTTTAAGGTGAGGGGGGGGAAAGATGTAATAGGAACCTGAGGGGTAACTTTTTTACACAAAAGGTGGCGGGTGTATGGGAATGAGCTGCTGGAAGAGGTAGTTGAGGCAGGTGCTATTGCAACATAGAAGAAACATTTATATGGGTACATGGATAGGAAAGGTTTTGAGAGATATGAGCCAAACACAGGCAGGGATGACTAGTGTAGATGGGACATGTTGATTTGTGGGGGCTAATTGAGCCGGATGGCCTGTTTCCATGCTGTACAACTCTATAACTCCTACTATGATCTTCAATGGACTGTGTCTTTGGTTGCAGTACAGACTTTGGTTATGCACTATTACAGCTGCCTCGTATTACTGATATTAATTTATTGTATTATTGAATAAAATTGACTTTGACTTTATTGATGGTTACATATTTATCTGCATTTTATGGCCCGTGAAGCTGCAGCAAGTAAGATTTTCATTGTTCCGTTGCTTGTATACTTGACAATTGAACACTCCTGACTTTCTTAAAAACCCTTTCCTCCATGCAGTGAGTCGGCATCATATAACTACAGGAGAGTGAGCCTTGCGTTAGTGGGGGGGCAAAGTATTGGATAACATCCAAAGGGATAGGATTTATGTACATATGGAAAGGCAAGGGCTGATCATGCAGAGTCAGCGTAGAGTCATACAGCACAGAAACAGGCCCTTCAGCCCAACTTGTCGAGTGGGGCAGCACGGTGGCACAGCGGTAATGTTGCTGACATCCAGCGCCAGAGACCCGGGTTCGATCCTGACTACGGGTGCTGTCTGTACGGAGTTTATACGTTCTTCCTGTGACCAAGTCTCCAGTTTCCTCCCGCGTGCAGGATTGCAGGTTCATTGGCTTCGGTAAATTGACTCTAGTGTGTAGGATCCGAAGCTGGGATTACATAGAACAACTATACGTGTGAACAATGGTCGGCATAGACTCGGTGGGCCGAAGGGCTTCTGTCCACGATGTATCCCTAAACTAACCTAAACTAAACTAAATTAAACTAAACTTGCCCATGCCGACCAAAATGCTCCATCTACACTAGTCCCACCTGCCCGCGTTTGGCCCATTTCCCTCCAAACCTTTCCTATCCATGTGACTGTCCAAACGTCTTTTAAATGCTGTTATTGTACCAGCCTCAACCACCACCTCTGGCAGCTCGTTCCATACACCCACCGCCCCAGCTCGTTCCATACACCCACCACCCCAGCTCGTTCCATACACCCACCGCCCCAGCTCGTTCCATACACCCACCGCCCCAGCTCAATCCATACACCCACCACCCCAGCTCGTTCCGTACACCCACCGCCCCAGTTCGTTCCATACACCCACTGCTCCAGCTCGTTCCGTACACCCACCGCCCCAGCTCGTTCCATACACCCACCGCCCCACCTCGTTCCGTACACCCACCGCCCCAGCTCGTTCCATACACCTACCGCTCCAGCCCGTTCCGTACACCCACCGCTCCAGCTCGTTCCATACACCCACCACCCCAGCTCAATCAATACGCCCACCACCCCAGCCCGTTGCATACACCCTGAGTGAAAAAAAACCCCTCAGGTTTCTATTAAATATTTCTTCTCATCTTAAAATGATGTCCTCTGTTTTTGATTCCCTTCCTAATGGTTCAATGGTGTTTTATTTGCAACACGTGCAATTGCAGTGAAAGTCCTTTTGCATATTAATACTGTACATCTATGCAAAAGGACGGCATCTTGTGTAGGCTCCAGGAATGCCCGCGTGCTCGATTTACTGGAGCGGACCCTAATCCAGGTAAGCCCCAGGCTCCTGCAGGACCTCCCCCACCCGTTGCTCTCGACCGGCTCAGCTCACAAACCAACGTCCCTCTCCTCGCTCGGCCATCTTTGTGTCCCGGGAGTGCCTCCTGCAGGCATTACCCGGGTTCACCCTCCTACCGGCCCTTGCTCCTTGATCCGACGTCTCCAGCGGCTCCATCCTGGTACCGCGATCCGCTGAGCCTATGGGTAAATTAGTGAGTTCCCACCAGCACTTTGTGCTTTGCTTAAGATTGCAGCACCTGCAGTTTCTTGTGTTGTCAGATATAAATACTTATTTTGAGTGAAGGAGACCAACACTATACATAATGCTTCAGGCACAATCTCTGTAATAGTTATATTATTACAGGAAGGTATCTTTACTTCTGGCAATCAAATCCTTTCATAATAAAGACCAACGTACCATTTATAGACACAAAGTGCTGGAGGAACTCAGCGGGTCAGGCAGCATCTCTGGAGAAAAAGGATGGGTGGCGTTTCGGGTTGGGGCCCTTCATCAGACTGGAAGTATAGGGGAGGGAACTGGAGCTCGGAAAAGGCCAGAAAAAGGGCATATTTAGCATGGGCAGCTTACAATCCAGCGGTCTGAATGTTGATTTCTCTCATTTTAAGTAACCCCTGCATTCCCTCTCTCCCCTCCTCTCCCACCCTAGTCGTCCTACTAGTTCCACTGTTCGGATCTCTGCATCACTTTGTTATCAAAGAAAATAAGCAATGTTTCGGGTATTTATATCTGAGTATTTATATCTGAAGAAGGGTTTCGGCCCGAAACGTTGCCTATCTCCTTCGCTCCATAGATGCTGCTGCACCCGCTGAGTTTCTCCAGCACTTTTGTCTACCTTCGATTTTCCAGCATCTGCAGTTCCTTCTTAATCACTTTGTTATCACCTCTTCCCCAGTCAAATGTGGGCCAATATGAACTCCACCCTTTCTTGGTCATCTGTTGCCGGCCCTGTTTTGTTCTGGCCTTTTCCTACCTCAAGTTCCCTCCACTCCACCTTTAGTCTAAAGAACGATCCCGACCCAAAACTTTGCCCATCCTTTTCCTCCGGTGATGCTTCCTGGCCTGCTGAGTTACTCCAGCACTTTGTATAAATCAGCATCTGCAGGTCCTTTCTACGTACCAACTGCCTTCAAGACTCTGAAGAAGGGTCCCGACCCAAAATGTCTCTTATGTCTTTGTCATAAGTGTGCCTGGTTCTGATGAAGGACCTTCAACCTTAAACATTGGCTCTGTCTCTCCCTCCACAGATGCCGCCTGACCTGTCGAGCGCTCCCAGCGTTCCGTCAGCATTTGTTTTGGATTCCCATCACTGAGCTTGTTTGATTTTTCTCTTCCTGGCAGGGAGACAGAGATGTGTTGCTCATCCTCAATAAAACAGACTTCAACTTAATCGATTCTTGCTGCTTTAGCTTTTCAAAGGTCAACAAACTAAAATGGAGAACCAAAGCTAAGCCAGCTGAATGCCATGTTTGAGGCATTTCAAAGTAAATCCATGCGCACCTGGGTTGTATAAATGTAGAATTGTTCTCAGAACAGCTGGAACTAGTCAAGTTACATCTGTGTATCAGGACACTTCCAACAACCAGGGCGGCACGATGGTGCAGTGGTAGAGTTGTTGCCCCACGGCGGCAAAGACCTGGGTTCCTTCCTGACTGTGGGTGCTTGACGGAATTCGTACATTCTCCCTGTGACCGTGTGGGTTTTATCTTGTTGCTCCGGTTTCCACCCATACCCCAACGTCGTGTGGGTTTGTATGTTAAATTGGACTCTGTAAATTGTCGGGTGTGTCGGGTGTGAAAATGAGTTAACATTGAACTAAGATGTGAAGGTTTGTAGGTTAATTGGCTTCAGTGAAAGTGTAAATTGTCCCTAGCGTGTAGGATAGTGCTAGTGTACGGGGTGATTGCTGGTCAGCACTGACTAGGTGGGCAGAAGGGCCTGTTTCCATGTTGTTTCTGTAAAAGTAAAGAGAAGCCAAATCAAGGATGGCTTCACACTAGTCATCAACTTCTATCGTCTGAAGAAGGGTCCTGACCTGAAGATTCACCTATCCATGTTCTCCAGAGATGCCACTTGACCTGCTGAGTTACTCCAGCACTTTGTGCAAACCAGCATCTGCAGTTCCTTGTTTCTACAAGTTTGGACAAGGCTGGATTGTTTTCTTTGATGTGTCGGAGTTGAGGGGAGACCTGATAGAAGTTGACATAAGACACAAGGAACTCCAGATTTATAGTTGAGTAAAACACTGAAGAAATGTCCCGACCCAAAATGTCACCTCTCCATTCCTTCCACAGATGCTGCCTGACCCGCTAGGTACCCTGGCACTTTGTGCCTTGCTCACGATTCCAGCATCCATGGTCCTTTGTGTCTTCTATCGACTTCTATCAGGTCTCTCGTTAACTACAACACTCCAGAGAAAATAATCCCAGTCTGTCCAACCTGGTTTCAACAGGTCAAGGCAGTGTAGATGCTGGTTGATACACAAGAAGACACAGAGTGTTTAGTTTAGTTTAGTTTAGAGATACAGCAAGGAAACAGACTCTTCAGCCCACTGAGGCCGCGTCAACCAGCGATCACCCTGTACACTAGCACTATCCTACACACTAGGGACAATTTACAATTGTTACCAAAGCCTATTAACCAACAAACCTCTACGTCTTTGGAGTGTGGGTGGAAACCGGAGCACCCGGAGAAAACCCACGCGGTCATGGGAAGAATGTACAAACTCCACACAGACAGCACTCATAGTCTGAATCGAACCCAGGTCTCTGGCGCTGTAGGCAGCAACTCTACCGCTGTGCTGTGCTGAAGTAATTCAGCAGTAACTAGCCAGGACTGCTGGTTCTCATAGTTTAGAAAATATGCGTGAGCCTGGTCAACATTGTAGCTTGCGGTTCACATTGAATCCCGGGCCTTCAAGCTGGCTGTAGTTCACTATAGGTCAGACGGTTCCAGATCACCATCTCTACTCCCATCTGTGTAGACAGATGGAGATTGCACCCAGTCACTGCCGACATTGTGCTTTGTGCGATGCATAACTGCAGGCAGCAGCAATAATAACTCGGGCAACAAACCCTTCCATTTATACAGGACCGAGAAACAAGCTGAGGTACTTCACACGGGACGTGTCACAGGAAACCCACTGACTCTCAAATGGGGCTTGGTTTTGAGGAGAGCTTTAGAGATTGAGCACACATAGAACGTACAAACTCTACGACTCGAAATGAATTGCTGTCGGGAGATGCAGGTACTAACGCAACGTTCAAGGAACATTTAGACAGGTACATGGATAGGATAGGTTTAGAGGGATAATGGGCCAAACACAGGCAGGTGGGACTAGTGTAGATGGGGCATATTGGATCAGCATGGGCAAGTTGGGCCGAAGGGCCTGTTTCCACGTTGTATGACTGTATACTGTTGAGCTCTATGCCACCCCAAGCAAAATATGAGGTGATGTTCCTCCAATTTGTGTGTGGCCTCACTCTGCAATGGAGAAGGCCCAGGACAGAAAGGTCATCGTGGCAAACAGGGAGTGGACCGAGCGCAAGTGTTCGGTAATGTTGTGTCTACCTCAAGGACTTATTTATTTTTCCTTCTAAGTATTCAGCAACGCTAAAAGCATTGAATCCCTGATAAGCCGCCTTTTCTGGATAACTGTTGTCAGGAATGTGCCTAAAATTCTGATAAACCAGGCAGAGGTTGTTGTAAAATGGTAACAGATGCATTAAAACCACAGCGTTGCCTGTATGTTTAGAACACACTAATACCGCTCACACATTCTTGGACTGATTGCTCCATTGTATTACTCCACGATTTTCCGAAGATAAGTAGGGGCCGCGGAACTGGGAGTCTGGAGAAAGCAAAATACAACTATGTCACTCTGGGTCACGAGAGGCTTACTCCCAGCTGATCACGCACTGGGGTTGACAAAGGTCCTAGTGTTAGTGGGCAGTGACCTCGATAGCTTCAACAGGCCTGCACACATGCCTTCCTCTCACATTCTGCCTGGTGTCCTGGATAAAACTGTACACTCACAGTTTTTATCCCAGGGTAGAGGATTCAAAAAGTAGAGGTTCAATGGCTCTTTATTATCACATGTTCCAAGGTACAGTGGAATTCTTTTTTTTTCTTCCTTTACTTTAGAGTTTAGAAATACAGCATGGAAACAGGCCCTTCGGCCCACCGAGTCCTCGTCGACCAGCAATCACCCCGTATACTAGCACTATCCTACACACTAGGGATAATTTACAATTTATCAAAGTTACTTAACCTACAGACCCCCTGGTACATCTTTGGGTGGTGCGCAGCGGCTCTACCAGCTGTGCCAAAATATCTCCAGCACTTTGTGTTTTGCTTGAGACAACAAGTTAGTTTTTAGTAGCAAAAGACGGTGTAAAGAAGATTTACAAGGGTTTTGCTGGGTCTGGAGAGTTGAGTTATAAGGAGGGCTAGACAGGCGTGGTCCTATAAGTGACAGGTATTAAGCGAATGAAAGGATGCAAGGCAGCAGCTCTATCCACTGCGACCACAAGGTCACAGGGAGAACATGCAAACCACACACACGCGCACACACACACACACACACACACACACACACACACACACACGCACACACACACACACGCGCACACACGCGCGCGCGCACACACACACACGCGCGCACACACACGCGCACGCGCGCGTACACACACACACACACGCGCGCACACACACACACGCACACACGCACACACACACACACCCACACACACACACACACACACACACACACACACACACACACACACACACACACACACACACACACACACACACACACACACACACACACACACACACACACACACACACACACACACACACACACACAGAGTCCCCGATGTCAGGATCGAACCGGGTCTCCTGAGCTGTATGGCAGTGGCTCTACTAGCTGTGCCACTGTGCCGCCCACACTAATGTTTTCCATTGTTTGTGTCAGACTTGATTTACAGAGATGAATGATCCCACATACATCACCAGCCCTCATACCCAGCACACGGAAGCCATTTGATATTTGATGGTCTGTTGCGGCCTGCCCTCCATCCACAGATGTTGTCTCTGACAAACCATTCAGAATCAATCAAACTCGACACAAGGCAACGTCTTGTTGTTCTTTGCTGATTTCAATTATTGCACCAGCTTGCATTTAAAAGGAGTTTTACTTTACTGTAGACTATAGAGATATGGTGCAGAAGCAGGCCCTTCGGCCCACTTAGTCCACGCTAACCAGTTATCACCTCATACGCTAGCACTATCCTACACACTAGGGACAAATTACAATTTTACCTAAACCAATTAACTCACCAACCTGCATGTCTTTAGAGTGTGGGAGGAAGCTGGAGCGCTTGGAGAAAACCCACGTGGTCACAGGGAGAACGTACAAACTCCATACAGGCAGCATCCGTAGTCAGGATCAAACCCGGGTCTCTGGCGCTGCGAGGCAGCAACTCTACTGTTGTACCGCTGTGCCAAAGATTCTAACATAAAAAAATCCAGGTGTTTTAATGGGAACATCATAAATGTAAAATGGATGGCAACTTAAAGTAGATTCTAAAACTAGAGGGTACAGGTTTAAGGTGCGAGTAAAGAGATTAAAGAGGGAGCACATTTTAACTCAGATAGTCCATATTGGGAACGAACCCGCTGACATAGTAGTGAATACAATTATGAATTTGCTATTTGCACAGATATATGAATAGGAAGGGTGTAGCAAGATCTGGGCCAGATGCAGGCAAGTTATGTTTAGGTGCATTATTGTCACGTGTACCGAGCGAACAGCTTTGCTTGGCACATTATCCAAACAGATCAGATAATGATGATCTGAAGAAATAATTAACCTGAAGAAGGGTCTCGACCCGAAACGTCACCCATTCCCTCTCTCCAGACATGCTGCCTGTCCCGCTGAGTTTTAGAATCTACTTTAAATATCTCTACAGTTTAAAGTAAAGTAAAACTCCTTTTAAATGCAAGCTGGTGCCATCTTGTGTCTATATACGGTTTAAACCAGCATCTGCAGTTCCTTCCCACACAGATCAAATAATACCATAGGTAAATACAATTGTCAAACTCAAGTACAATAGGTACAGCACAGGGGATGATACAGAGTGCAGAATATAGTTCTCTGCTTTGTAGCGCATCAGTTCCAGAGACAAAGTCCAATGTCCACAATGGGGTAGAGGTGAATCGGACAGGACCCTAGCTTATGGAAGGACCATTCAGAACCCTGATAACAGAGAGGAAGAAGCTGTTGAGTTTGAGTTTGACTGGATTGTTTTTATGTATAGTAGTATCTGACCTGATTGGATAACATGCTAAAACAAAGCGTTTCACTGTCCCTAGGTACACGTGACAATAATACACCTAAACCCAAACTAGAAGTTTGTTTTAATATTCCATGGTATACCAATACTAATTTAATATTCCATGGTATACCAAATTAGTTTAAAATTGAAAGGACATGTATGGGTCGTTATTTACACAGAGGGTGGTGGGTGCCAGGGCTGGACTACCAGGGGTGATGGTGGAAGCAGATACGATAGTGGTGTATAAGAGTCTATTGGATAGGCACACAGAGATGCAGGGAATAGAGGGGTATGGCTATAGGCAGTAAGAGTTGGTCATGTCATCATGTTCGGCACAGACATTGTGGGCTGAAGGGCCTGTTCCGGTGCTATATTATTCTATGTTCTAAAGAAAACATCAGTCGGAGTATTGCGCATAGACATTGGGAGGTCATGTTACAGTTGAATAGACAGGAGTCAAAGTTGAGGCTACATTTAGAGTATTGTGTTCAGTTCTCGTCACCATGTTATAGGAAAGATGATGTCAAGCTGGAAAAAGTGCAGAGAAGATTTAGGAAGATGTTGCCAGGACTCGAGTTTCTGAGCTAGTGAGAGGTTGAACAGGCTAGGACTTTATTCCTTGAAGCACAGGAGCATGAGGTATGATCTTATAGAGCTGTACAAAATCATGAGAGGCATAGATCGGGTAGATGCACAGAATATTTTGTCCAGAGTAGGGGAGTCAAGAACCAGAGGAGTAGGTTTAAGGTGAGGGAGGAAAGTTTAATATGAACCTGAAGTGTAACCTTTTTACACAAAGGGTGGTGGGTGTATGGAGGAAGTTGAGGCAGGCACTATCACAATGTTTAAAAAACATTTGGCCAGGTACATGGATAGGGAAGGTTTAGAGGGAAATGGCCAAATGCGGCAGGGGGGCTAGCGTAGTGGGCATCTTGGTTTGTGTGGGCAAGTTGGGCCAAAGAGCCTGTTTCTTTGCTGCGTGACTCTTTTGACTCTAAAACCAACAAAATCAAAGATTGGGAACCTCTGATTCTGGGTAGGAAATAGTTAACTCGAAGCAGACAGGTTAACAAAAGGGAGTCTGTTTCTGCCAGTCATTGTGCCAGAGGTAGCAGTAATGTAGAGCAGACCTCAACTTTGACTCAAACTCCTGTCTATTCAAAGGCACATTCCTTGAAATAAAAACATTGCCACAGCCGCGAACAACTTGACACTGGGATAAGCTCGGGAGGCAAGGGCTCGCTTTCAAACTCCTCGGGAAACTCATAGACATTTTTTTTAAAGTTGAAGACTAGCTGACTGAAGAAAGAAACGGGCAAAGTCACTTGTGGACACTGGTCTCTCGGTGGGTCTCTTTAGGTGCTAACGGCCAGCGTTACTCGACCCGGGAGCGGGAATTACCGTCCACAGATCCACACCAAGTTTGCAAAAGCAACATCACTGCTTCAATAGAACAAATGTGGAAGATGAATCATATTCGCATCCCTGTAGCAGCACTGCAGATACAGGTATATGACCCTTCATGGCAAGGTGGGGCTACAGGAATTGCAATGCACCCATTGCCTTAACTCCCCCAATAATAACATCTTGATTAGTAAGGGCGTCAGGGTTATGGGGAGAAGGCAAGAGAATGGGGTTGAAAAGAAAATATAGATCAGCCGCGATTGGATGGCGGAGTAGACTTGGTGAGCCGAATGGCCTAATTCTGCTCCAATGGCTTATGAACATGAACAAGGCCCTGAATCTCCTTCTCATTATAATCGCGTGTGGCAGATGCTGGAATTATGAGAGGCATAGATAAGGTAGACCCTTTTCTCCACGATGGAAGTATCAAATACAAACGGTGGCGCAGTGGTAGAGTCGCTGCCTGACAGTGCCAGAGACCCGGGTTCAATCCTGACTATGGCTGCTGTCTGTACGGAGTTTGTACATTCTCCCCGTGACCTGCATGGGTTTGCTTATTTGTCAGAGATGGGTAAAGTTTACCGGAGTTGTGCGGGGCAGGTTTTCTACACAGTGGATGCTTGGGATGGAGAACAGTTCAGGAATAGGCCCTTCTGCCCACAATATCTGTGCTGAACATGATGCCATGACCAACTCTTATCTGCCTGCATGTGATCCATATCCAGCCATTCAATCCATATCCGTGTGCCTATCTAAAAGTCTATTAAACGTGACTAACATATCTGCCTCCATCACCACCCCTGGCAGGATATTCCAGGCACCCATCACCCTCTGTTTAATAAAACTTTCTCCCTTAAATTTGGCCACTCTCAACTTAAAACTAGTCCTTCAAATGCCCATCCATGGAAAAAGATTCTGACTGTCTACCCTATCTATGACTCTCATTGTAATGGCAATTTTAGAACTTTCCAATGTCCAACTTTTAATTGCCGTTACTACACTGGCAGGGAGGAGAGGATTTACACAGTCGGTAATAAAAACAAATCTTCCAGTCGTTAGTTCCAGTTTAATGCATTCTTTATTGAAGTTGTTGCAAAAACAAAGAAGTGAACATACCAGATCCTCTTTATTCTTATAGAAATTGTAGCTTTCCATTCTTACTATCTGAACTGGTAAAAACTGTATCTTCACTCCAGTGCCAGCTCCTGTGTCGTGACCACTCCCTGTCGTTTCGCTTAGTTCAATGTAAGTCACGCCCATCTACGTATCAACATCCCTCCCCCAAGCATTCAAAAAAGACACAGCTAGAAATATCTATAATATACTAACAGTAACTAACTTATGCATGAATGGCTCCTACACTCATCATTTTATAAACTTCAATCAGGTCTCCCTCAACCTCTGACATTGCAGAGAAAACGAGCCAAGATTGTCCAACCTGTACTTATAATTAATACCCTTTAATCCGGGCATCATTCTGGTAAACCTCTTCTGCACCCTCTCCAAAGCCTCCACATCCTTCCTGCAATGGGGCGACGAACTCTGCACACAATACTCCAAATACAGCCTGACCAAAGTCCTATAAAGCTGCAATGTGACTTCCTGTCATGGTGGACCGCTGAGTTAATCCAGCACTTTGTGGGTTGATTTTCCAACTGAGGGAGAACTTTTCTTCAGAAACAAAAACATTGAGAAAACAAGTTTCCAGGACCTGCCCGGAAACATCGACCATCCCTTACCCTCCACAGACGCCGCTCGACTTGCTGAGTTCCCCCAGCAGATTGGTTGTCCTACAAGATTCCAGCATCAGCAAACTCTTTCGTCTTCACCAGGGTGTTGTCTTCACCAAGATAGAGGGTATTAGCTGCATGGAGAGGTTGGAATATCTTGGACACAAAGTGCTGGAGTAACTCTGCGCGTCAGGCAGCATCTCTGGAAAACATGGATAGGTGTTTTTTTGTGTCCAGACCCTTCTTCAGATCTGACATCATTACATCAGTGTTATTGTGTGGTGATGGTTGAAAGCTTCAAGTTCCAAGGAATATCTGCACTATCTTGGATTGTCGGAGGCTGATGAGGAGACCTGATAGAAATATATAAAATTATGAAAGGCATAGGTAGGGCAGGCAGTCAGAACCTTTTCCCCATGTTGGAAATGTCAATTTTAGTGGGCTAACTTTAAGGCAAGATGGGAATAATTTGTGGTTTAAAGGCAGGGAATAGAGGGTATAGAGGGATATGGATACGGTTCAGGCAGTTGGGATTATTTTACACTGGCACATGGTTCCTGTACTATGTTTCCCAATATAAAGCAAACCCACGAATGCATCACAGCTCTGCCCAAGACTGCAAGACATTGCAGAGAGGTGTGAATGTAATCCAGTCCAGCACACAGACCAGACTCCCCATCATTGACTCCATCTACACTTCACACTGCCCCAGGAAAGCAGCTAATATAATCAAAGGCTTGTCCTACCCCGGTCATTCCTTCTTCTCCCCTCTCCTGCCGAGCAGAAGATACAAAAGCTTGAAAACACCTACCACCAGTTTCAGCAACAGCTTCTTCCCCACTGTCAACAGACTACTGAACGGTCCTCTCAAAAGCCAAGGGTGCAGTCCTGGTCTTCCAACCTACCACACTAAGAACTTTGCACTTTTTAAAATTTTCACTTTCTCTGCAACTGTAACGCTATAATGTTGTAACACTATATTCTGCACTCTGGTATTTTTATTTTGCACTAACTCTTGTCCCTGTGCGTAGCTTAGTTGTACTCATGTACGGCATGATTTGAATGGATAGCATGGAAACAATGTTTTTCACTGTACGTCAGTATACATGACAATAATAAACTGAAGAGTTTGAAGAAGGGTCTCGACCCAAAACGGCACCCATGCCTTCTCTCCAGAGATGCTGCCTATCCAACTATTTGTGTCTATCTTTAGTTTAAACCAACATCTGCAGTTACTTCTTACACATAAACCAATACTAAATACCAATACTAGCTTCAATACCAATATCGATACCAATACCAATGTCGATATCAATACCAATATGAACACCTGTACCATTTTCAATACCAAAACCAATACCAATACCAGTACCAATACCAGTACAAATACCAGTACCAATACCAGTACCAATACCAATACCAGTACCAATACCAGTACCAATACCAGTACCAATACCAGTACCAATACCAGTACCAATACCAGTACCAATACCAGTACCAATACCAGCACCAATACCAGCACCAATACCAGCACCAGTACCAGTACCAGTATCAATGCCAAAGCCAATACCATATAACAAGTTCAAGACAATACAAAGATCATGACCTAAACCAATACCAAGACAAATATCAATAGAAATATGGATACCAAATCCCAATATCAAAAATGACCAATACCAAATAGCAATACCAAAACCAGCACCAAAACCAAATAGGGTTACACAAAAAGCTGGAGAAACTCAGCGGGTGCAGCAGCATCTAAGGAGCGAAGGAGATAGGCGACGTTTCGGGTCGAGACCCTTCTTCAGACCAAAACCAAATAGCAAGCCAACAATGCTAAGAGAGAGTTAACTGGACAATGGCAATTGACTGAATACACTTTGAACCTAATGGTGTTTGTTGCTCTTAAGAGACTCCGAGGAACTCCAGACAGGAGCCATGTTGCAGAGCTATTTGACGTTGGTATGTTTTGCAAACTCCCTGCATCCAACCAAACTATGTCTGGAATGTGTTGGAAGGACGGGCTGTTTGCTTTCTACTGGCACCATTTATTGTTTATCCGGATTAAAGAGGAGAGAGCTTTTAGGAATATAATAAACATTTTAGAAATCCCATAAAACTGTTCCAAGACCCCTCACTGACAAATATCACAGTTACCCGGTGCACACATTCCCCTACAAATGAGGTCTGGAGGGTAGTTGAGTTGATAGAAACACCATGTAAACAGAGCCTTCAGCCCACTGCACAAGGGGCTGCGATCTTTGACTTGGACTCGGTTTAGTTCAGAGACACAACATGGAAACAGGCCCTTCAGCCCACCGAGTCCACGCCAACCATCGATCACCCAAGCAAGACCAACTCTTATCTACCTGCACATAATCCACGTCTATCCATTCCCTGTATAGCCATATGTCAATCTAAAATCCTCTTAAATGCCTCCACCACCACCCCTGGCAGTGTTCCAGGCACTCACCACCTTCTGTGTGAAAAACATCTCTTTTAAACCTTCTGACTCTCACCAAATCTAGCAGAGGAACAGGCCCTTCGGCCCAAAATGTTTGTGCCGAACATGATACCACGTTAAACTAATCTCTGCCTGCACGTGATCCATATCCGCCCATTCCCATATCCATGTGCCTATCTAAAAGCCCCCTAAAGTTCATAATCTCATGTTATAGAAGCAGAATTGGGCCATTTGGCCTATCAAATCTACTTCACCATTCAATCATGGCTGATCTATCTTTCCCTCTCAACCCCATTCTCCTGCCTTCTCCCCCTAACCTTTGATGCCTGTACTAATCAACATTCTGTCAATCTTCGATTTAAAAATACCCAATGATTTGGCATCCACCGCCGTCTGTGGGAACAAATTCACCACCCTCTGGTGAAAAACCATTATGGTATCTCCGCCACCATATGTACTGCTCCATGTTCCTTGTTCTCAAGGGCAGCTTGCGATGGTCAATGAATGTTGGCCTTGTCTGTGATTCTCACACAGAGCAACATAACACAACTCCATGCCTTTCTCCATTTGCAAGAGTATATTTTGATGGGGCATTCCATCCGTGCCCCGTGTGGATATATGAGATAAACATCCACTGCAGCATTGTTTAGTCAGCTTGCATACTTCTGGAAGTCTATTGACTGTCTAGAGCTTAGCATGTGGAGGATGTTTAGTTTTGTTCATTGTCACGAGTACCGAGGTACTGCGAATAGCTTTTGTTGCGTGCTAACCAGTCAGCCGAAAGACTATACGTGATTACAACCGAGCCATCCACAGTTTAAAGGTACAGGATAAAGGGATTAACGTGAATAACGTTCAGGGTAAGATACAGCCTAGTGAAGTCCGATCAAAGATAGTCTGGGGGTCTCCAATGAGGTAGATAGTAGTACAGGACCGCTCTCCAGTTGTTGGTAGGATGGTTCAGTTGCCTGATAACAGCTGGGAAGAAACTGTCCCTGAATCTGGAGGTGTGTGTTTGTATACTTCGGTACCTCTTGCCCAATGAGAGAGGGGAGAAGAGGGAGTGGGCGGTGTGACTTGTCCTTGATTATGCTGGTGGTCTTGCCAAGGCAGCGTGAGGTGTAACTGGAGTAAATGGAAGGGAGGTAGGTTTGTGTGACGGTCTGGGCTGCGTCCACAATCCTTTGCAATTTCTTATGGTCTTGGATGGAGCTGTCACCAAACCATTCTGTGATACTTGCCAAGACCCAAGGGCCGAAGCTATAGGGAGCTGTTGAACAGGCCGGGACTTTATTCCTTGGAACGCTGGAGGATGAGGGGTGATCTTATAGAAGTGCACAAAATCGTGAGAGGAATAGATCAACTAAACGCAGAGTCTCTCGCCCAAAGGGAATCAAGAACCTGAGGACATAGGTTTAAGGTGGGGGGGGGGGTAAGTTTTAATAGGAACCTGAGGGGCAACTTTATCCACACACAAGAGTGTGGTGGGTATATGGAGTGAGCTGACAGAGGATGTTGTTGAGGCAAGTTTGATTGCAACATTTAAGAACATTTAGAGAGGTATATGGATAGGATAGGTTTAGAGGGATATGGACTCAATGCACTAAATGCAGGCAGGTAGAATGAGTGTTGATGGGACTTGTTGCCCGGGGTGGGCAAGTTGGGCCCGTTTCCATGTTGCATGACTCTAACGCTCTAATTGTTCTGCCAACATCAATAAGATTCTTTCGCTACTTTTATCTAATCTACATTCTCGGGCTGTGAGTAAGACCATCGATCAGTATCAAGGTCTCATCTTCAATGCTTGTGACATCATGTCTCAGATTCTACAAGATAATCTCGCCTGGAACAAGGAAATTCCTGCATAGACAGAGGGAGGCGTGTTTGACACAAATTTAAAATGTGTGCCCTCTGGTCATTGTGATTACGGAAAGCAGTGACTGACTGGCTGTTTCACTGGTGAAATAAACATTTTCTGCAAGTAAATCGCAGCAAAGATCCTACAGCGGAGCTTGCTATAGGGGCTTTGATCCACAGCACTTTGCATTTCCTTTACAACAGCGCAACGCGGCTTTATAACTTTGGTTTGGTTGCATTTGGAGTATTGCATGCAGTTCTGATCGCCCCATTACAGGAAGGTTGTGGAGGCCTTGGTGAGGGTACAGAAGAGATTTATCAGAATGATGCCTGGATTAGTTTAGTTTGGTTGATTATGAGGTACAGCGAAAAGCTTTTTTGCTACATGTTATCCAGTCAATGGAAAGACTATACTTGATTACAATCAAGCCATCCACAGATACAGCATAAAGGGGATATCGTTTAGGTACAGAGAAGACTGATCTCTAGGTTCTAGGTTCACAAGACTAGGTTCACCAGACTGATTCCTGGGATGGCAGGACTTTCATATGAGGAAAGACTGGATAGACTTGGCTTGTACTCGCTAGAATTTAGAAGACTGATGGGGGATCTTATAGAAATGTACAAAATTCTTAAGGGGTTGGGCAGGTTAGATGCAGGAAGATTGTTCCCGATGTTGGGGAGGTCCAGAACAAGGGGTCACAGTCTAAGGATAAGGGGGAATTCCTTTAGGACCGAGATGAGGAAAACATTTTTCACACAGAGAGTGGTGAGTCTCTGGAATTCTCTGCCACAAAAGGTAGTTGAGGCCAGTTCATTGGCTATATTTAAGAGGGTTAGATGTGGCCCCTGTGGCTAAAGGGATCAGGGAGTATGGAGAGAAGGCAGGTACAGGATACTGAGTTGGATGATCAGCCATGATCATATTGAATGGCGGTGCAGGCTCGAAGGGCCAAATGGCCTACTCCTGCGCCTATTTTCTATGTTTCTATGTTTAGTGCAAGATAAAGTCCAGTAGAGGGGATATTATCTACAAGGAGAGATTGGAAAACCTTGGATTGTTTTCTCTGCAATGCCAGTGATTGAGGGCAGAACTTTTCAAAGTTACTAAAATTATGGAAGGCTTAGATAAGCTAGACAGTCAGAACCTTTATTGCAAGAGACTAGAGGGCATAGATATAAGGTGAGAGGGGCAGATCTTTGGCCTGACCAAGCTGTGATCCATCCCAACAGAATCTTTTTATGGAACATCTGCAGAAATTGGTGACAGTTTTTTGAGACATGACAAATTCCCTTAAACTTCTGAGGAGGCGGCATATGGTAGAGCCGCTGCCTCACAACAGTGGAGACCCGAGTTCGATCCTAACCATGGGTGCTGGCTGCATGGGGTTTGTACGTTCTCCCTGTGACTGCTTGGCTTTCCTCCGGTTGCTCCGGTCCCCCCCCCCCCCCCCCCACACTCCAAACATTTGCATGTTTGTAGATGAATTGGCTTCTGTAAATTGCCCCTAGTGTCGGATAATGGTAGTGTACGGGGATAGGCGGTCGGCACAGATTTGGTGGGTCGAAGGGCCTGTTTCTGGGGTGTACCGCTAAAGGAATAGAAGCGTTAGTCTGCTTTCTTGTCCAGAGAGTTAACTTGGTTGGACCAGAACAAACTGTTAGTGAAATTTACATTAAGGAACTTGAAGCCGTTTCTCGCTTTGTTCGGCTTACTGAGTTTTTCCAGCATTTTCCGTTCTGATTACAGTTATAAATAACCAGTAAATGACCCAAGACATGAGGGTGATATTTTGTCCTTTGAAGTAGAGACTGTTTAGTCGTTCAACAGTTTAGTCCCTTCCACAACCAGGGCGGCACAGTGGCGCAGCGGTAAAGTTGCTGCCTCACAGCGCCAGAGACCGGGGAGGAAGACTGCAACCTTCACGAGGTCCGCCCTGTTTCGACTAATGCAATCAACTCGACGTGCACAAACGGAAGATCAAATAGAACAAGTTGTCCAACAACTTTAGGCCGTGCACGCCACACGATAGAAGAAGCGCCAGAGACCCGGATTCGATCCTGACTACATGTGCTTGGTGTTTGTATGTTCTCCCTGTGACAGCGTGGGTTTTCTCCAGGTGATCCGGTTTCCTCCAATACTCCAAAGATGTACAGGTTTGTAAGCTAAGTGGCTTCGGTTAAATTGTAAATTGTCCCTAATATATAGGATAGTGCGAGTGTACGGAGTGATCAGTGATTGACATGGACTCGAAGGGCATGTTTCCATGCTATATGTCTAAAGTTGAAAGACAAAACCAATATTCTTGGTCAAAGAAACAAATACAATAAAGCCTCTGTGAATCTAATATGTTGACCCA
This sequence comes from Raja brachyura, assembly GCA_963514005.1. The sequence continues at coordinate 43,300,739 of OY740791.1, read as the reverse complement.
TGCTAAGTTTCAGTCCAATCAGATTAACATCTAATTCACTCAAAATTCCTCTAATCCTTCGGTGAATCAATGCATTATAGAAGCCGCTATAGAAGATGTAGTATATCAAACCCCTTACAACCCATTCCAGAAAGTAGAAACAAAGAACTGCAGATGCTGTTTAATACACAAAAGGACACAGTGCTGGAGTAACAGCATAACAGGCAGCATCACTGGAGAATATGAATGTAAGGTATCAGGTCAGGACCCTTCTTCAGACACAAATATACTGCATGGGTAGCCTTTAATTCATCGATATGAAGATTGAATTTACCAATTTTCCCTTTCCCTTTGTCCTCCCTTCCTTCCCAGTCCCCAACCCGGTCCAGTTCTCCCATTATCGTGCCCCCTTTGCCCCTTCCCCTTCTCTTTCCACCTATATCCCTCCCTCTGGTTTTACAGTACATTCCTCTTCTCTCTATCTCACACACTTTGGTCTTCCTCGCAACTTTGGCATTTCTCCACCTATCTGCCTATCACCCCACTACAATCAGTCTGAAGAAGGGTCCTGAAAGTAAGGGTTTGTCAGTCAATGAAAGTAAGCATGCAGGTACAGCAGGCAGTAAAGCAAGCTAATGGCATGTTGGCCTTCATAACAAGAGGAGGTGAGTGTAGGAGCAAAGAGGTCCTTCTGCGGTTGTACAGGGCCCTAGTGAAGCCACACCTAGAGCATTGTGTGAAGTTTTGGTCTCCAAATTTGAGGAAGGACATTCTTACTATTGAGGGAGTGCAGCGTTGGTTCACAAGGTTAATTCCCGGGATGGCGGGACTGTCATGTTGATAGAATGGAGCGGCTGTGCTTGTATACTCTGGAATTTAGAATGATGAGAGGGGATCTTATTTGAACATATAATATTATTAATGGATTTGACATGCTAGAGGCAGGAAACATGTTCCAGATGTTGGGGGAATTTTCTGCCTCAGAAGGCAGTGGAGGCCAATTCTCTGGAGGCTTTTAAGAGAGAGTTAGATAGAGCTCTTAAAGGTAGCGGACTCCGGGGATATGGGGAGAAGGCAGGAATGGGGTACTGATTGTGGATGATCAGCCATGATCATATTGAATAGCGGTGCTGGCTCAAAGGGCCAAATGGCCTACTCCTGCACCTATTGTCTCTTGTCTATTGACCCAAATATCACCATGTTCTCCAAAGATGCAAACTGACTGGGTGAGTTACTTCAGTACGCTGTGTACTAACCCATTCCACACCAATCCAAGTCTGTCCAACCTCTCCCTGTGGCTAATACCCTCCATTCTGGTAAACCTCCTCTGCACCCTCTGCAAAGCCTCCACATCCTTCTGTAATGGGGTGACCAGAACTGCACGCAATACTCCAAACGCAACCGAACCAAGGTACTATAACTTTCCTTCATAAGTTCCTGACTCTTATATTCAGTTACCAACAGACATGGAAATCGCTATCAAAATATGGAGGGGACCAGTGGACAGGGGGGGACACCATTTTTTGGTGGCCGCGCGCGCATGCGCACACTCACACACAGACGCGAGGCTTCGGAGGCTCAATCCAGCGCTAAATGCAGTTCAACTCTGCCTGACTCCCCGGGTTAACTTACAGCCCTGCCTGGACTGACGGGACACCAGCGCTGCTTCTCCGCGCAGGCTGTAAACCTGGGCCATATTTCCCGCAAGTCCAGGCAGGGCTGTAGGTTAACCCGGCGGGACAGGCAGAGTTGAGCTGGGTTTAGCGCTGCTACTCTGCGCTGGCTGCGGGCCTGGGGACACCCCCGGGCGGGTGGGGGGGAGCATTCGGGTGGGGACGGGTCAGCGCCGGAGAGCCTGGATCGATCCTGGCTGTGGATGAGGCGCAGATCTGTGCCGCCCCCATTGCCTACTGACTGACCTCCCCCTTATCCAATCGGCGCCCTCGATCAGCAGTCCCACCCCCACTGTCTCGCGGAAGCGGAGATTTCACCGGGTGTTAAAATCCGGTTTACAAAAAAGGGGGGGGGGGGGGAGGGACTGTCCCCCCACCTCTCAAAACAGGGGGGGGGGGGGCGTGTCCCACCCGTCCCCGTCCCGGGATTTCCGCCCCCTGGGGCATACATATTCTTTTAACTAGTCATGATAGAGGGATTGGGAGTTTTAATTCCTGTCTGACTGCAGATCTAAGGATGTCAGCAAAATATTTCTGAGACACAGGAGACAGGAGATGCTGACATCTGAAGCAAAAAGCAATGTGCTGGAGGAACTGAGCGGGTCAGGCAACATCTGTGCGGATAAAGGAATTTCCGACAGTCTCTTTCGACTTTCGAAGTACAGCGCGGAAACAGGCCCGTCAGCCCACCGCCTCTGCACCGACCAGCGATCCCCGTACACTAGCACTATCCTACACATTAGAACAATTTACTATTTTCAGAAGCCAAATAACCAGCAAAGCTATATGTCTTTGGGATGTGGGAGGAAACCGGAACACATGGAGAAATCCCACGTGGACATAGGGAGAAAGGTCAAATTCTGTACACACCACTCACAGTCCCATAGTCAGGATCGAACCGGGGTCTCTGCGCGCTGTGAGGCAGCAACCCTACCGTGCCCCACTTGAGTCACCCTAATAATTCATAGACGCTGCTTGGCCTGCAGCAGTTTGTTTTATCCTCCAGAAAAATACATTACAGTACTGAATAAGTCAAAGCCACACTAATCAGTGGCGTCAGTGACTAAATTATGGATGATATTAACTAAATTGGGATTTATAAGTAAGTCATGAGCACACCATTTGTAAATGCTTTGGCAACATATGAAGATGTCACATTGTTTTAGTTTTTTAGTGTTTAGTTTAGCTTTAGTTTTAAAGATACATCGTGGAAACAGGCCCCTCGGCCCACCGAGTCCGTGCCAACCAGCGATTGCCCGTACACTAGTTTTATCCTACACACGAGGGACAATTTACAGAAGCCAACTAACCTACAAACCACCACGTCTTTGGGATGTGGGAGGAAACCGGAGCACCCGGAGAAATCCCACCCGGTCACAGGGCGGAAGAGCAAACTCCATACAGTGAGCACCCATAGTCAGGATCGAACCTGGATCTCTAGCGTGGTGAGGCAGCAACTCTACCGCTGCGCCACTGTGTCAAAGATCTTGTTGCGTGCAAATTGGCATTAAGACTTCCAGCATTGTATTAATTGTTAAAAAAAAACACACATACAGGCAGTAAAAAGCATGTTAAATGCTTCAAAAATGCAACTAGTTTGTGACTTTGGCTGAAAATTGACCTCTAACATCAGCAGTTAAGAGCAGGATGAACGTTAATGAGACTACCATCTTACTGGACTGGCTGTGTTTCAAGAACTACACTTACAGACTGGGAGTTGTATGGGAAACCGGTCAGAAAGGCAACAGGATGGGAAGGGAGTGTTATGAGCTAACTAGGGTCTGGAGGTTGAAGTGATTAAGAAATATTTGAGCTTGGTTGGTGAGAAAGGGAAACTGTACAATCTTTTAGACTGGCACATGGGAGTGCAGGGGAAGAGGGATAGAGATCATGTATGGATCAAAGATAGACACAAAGTGTTGGAGTAACTCAACGGGTCAGGCAGCATCACTGAGAAATGATGGGTGACATTTTGGGTTGAAATCCTTCAGACTGAATGTAGAGGGGGGAGAAGGGGGGTATCTGGAGGTAGCACAAGACCAGAACAAAGCAGGGACAGCAACAGATGACCAAGGGGTGAATGGAGCTCATTCTGGCGTATTATTGGCTGCGGAAGAGGTGATAATGTAGGGATACACGGATGCGAACAGTGGAACTAGTAGGACGACTAGAGTGACGGAGTGTGCGGGGTGGGAGGGATTGCAAGGGTTACTTGAAATTAGAGAAATCAATTGGTAGAGCAAACGGGAAGATACATAGCTCAGAAATAATTCCGAGTCACAATGACGTTCTTTGAGATGTCACAAGGTCATAGAATAGGTGACAATACTATATCTGTTTGACCATTCTATTGTAACAGATGGTCGGAGGGGAACACTGAGCATTTGAATCCATGTTAAGGCATGGTTCCACAAGTGACTGTTCTTTGTCAAGCTTGTGATCATATATCAGTGGATAACCTGACCATGAACCATCTCTGCCAAGTCTGATTATGTTTCATCTGTTGTCTACATTACACTCTCTCTGCCAGATAGTTAGTGGTCAGCTTACAAAGAAGGGCTGCGGAACTTATTTAGCCTTGCAACAATCAACTCAGTACTAACAATCAAACCATTCTGATTTAGACATCACTTTACATGGAAAAGGGACATTGTGTGTGTGGTATCAGTCCTCAGTAAAGGACGGCACAGTGGCGCAGAGGTAGAGTTGCTGTCTTAGAACGTCTGAGACCCACGTTCGATCCCAACTATGGGTGCTGTCTGTATGGATGGGGGGGGGGAGAGTAGGGGGGGGGGAGGAGGGGTTGAGTGACCCGAGACGGACCCGAGACCTCGTTCTTCACTCGCAGCACATGGAGCACAGCGCGCAGATCCATTGCGACATCATCAGCGAAAGATGCCGGGTTTTTTTCAAAGTTTTTTCAGATTTGTGAACATTTTCATTAATAACTCGAGAAATAAAACATGATTTTTTCAGATAAGGCGAGTTTGGACTCCATGGGATAAATCTCTATCGGAATATGTAAAGATTTTATCATGAACTTGTCGGTTTTTTCGAGAAGAAGTGATTATACACAAACAAATAAACACACACACACACACTCATTCATTGTGTAATTATAGAGATCGGAGCAGAATTAGGCCATTCAGCCCAATAACTCTACTCCGCCAATCAATCATGGCTGATCTATCTTACCCTCTCAACCCCATTCTTCTGCCTTCTCCCCATAACCCCTAACACCCTTATTAATCAAGGATCTGTCAATCTCTGCCTTCAAAATATGCATTGACCTGGCCTCCACAGCCATCTGTGCCAATGAATTCTACAGAATCATCATTTAAGAAATTAAGATTTACCAACTAAAGAAATTCCTCCTTATCTGCGTTCTAAAGGTGCATCCTTTTATTCTGAGGCTGTGCCCTCTCATCGTCGACCCTTCCACTAGTGAAAACAACGGGTGTCAGATATTATGGGGAGAAGGTGGGAGAATGGGGTTAGGAGGGATAGATCAGCCATGATCGAATGGAGGAGTAGACTTGATGGGCCGAATTCGAACTCCTATCACTTATGATTTTATGATTTTATAATGCATTTCGTTGTCTCTGTACTGTACACTGACAATGACAATTAAAATTGAATCTGAATCTGATGACCATCCTCTCCAGATTGCACTCAATCCAGGCCTGAATTCCCTTTGTTTGCATTGAGCAGAGTTTTGCCAAATGCTTCACTAGAGGATTCCGTGCAGTGTTCCCATCTCGTTCGACTCACGATCCCTGCCATCTCCCAGATGCTGAATAACAGGAAGTGAAAACTAAACCAGCCTCAAGAGGCATAATTTGATGTGGCTTCAGATTGCCACATCAAAATCACTTCACTTCAAAGTAAAGATATGTCTCCCTATCAATCTCACATCATAAACACCACCACGCAGCTTATTACATTTTCATAATAGATCACAAGGTCATAAGACATAGAAACAGAATTCAAACCCATCGAGTCCCTACCGCCATTCAATCATGGCTGATCTATCTTTCACTCTCAACCCCATTCCCCCGCATTCTCCCCATAACCTTTGATGCACTGACCAATCAAGAACCTATCAATCTCCACTTTAAAAATACTATATGCACAAATATAAATATACAAACACACATATACCAAATAACACAAAGACATATAAAAGACCATCTTTAGTCAGAGGGTGGTGAATCTGTGGAATTAATTGCCACAGACGGCTGTGGAGGCCAAGTCATTGAGTATTTTTAAGGCGGACATTGACAGTTTCTTAATTAGTGAGAGTGTCAGGGGTTATGGTGAGAAGGCCGGGGAATGGGGTTGAGAGGAAAAGATAGATTAGCCATGAATGAATGGCGGAGTAGACTTGATGGGCTAAATGGCCTAATTCTGCTCCTATAAATTATGAACATGAACTTATGAATGGAGCATAAGACATAGGAGCAGAATGAGGCCATTCTGCCCATGGAGCCTGTTCTACCATTCGATCATGGCTGATCAATTTTTCCCTCTCAACCCCATTTATCCGCCTACTCCCTGTAACTTTTGACCCCCTTACTAATCAAGAACCTGTCAATCTCTGCTTTAAAAATACCCAATGTCTTGACCGCCACAGCCGTCTGTGGCAATGAATTCCACAGATTCACCTCCCTCTGGCTAAACAAATTCCTCATCTCCATTCTAAAAGTACGTCATTTTATTCTGAAGCTGTGCCCTCTGGTCCTAGACTCTCCCAATATTGGAAACATCCTCTCCACATCCACTCTATCCAGGCCTTAACTCCTTTAAAATGCTGCAACTTTGAGCTTTCAGTGAACAAATTCTCCAAATTCCAGCTGTCAGCGTTAATCTTCCTAAGGATGTGTTGCCGGCCGGAAACGGGCATTCTTGTTGTTGAGATGCAAGATGACACACTTTAAGATCCATTGAATCTGTTTGACTTTATGTAATGGAAGGCACAATGAGGCCATTTTGTTAAAGGGAGAACAACATCCAGCTGTTAATATTTCACCACAGCATTGTGGGCAGTAGTGGGTTAGAATGAGGCGGGTTACAAAGGTCACCTTTTGAGATTTCTACATGGGAAAATTCAGAACCAGCAGCAAGGAGACACAAATGGTTACAGAAGCTGGGAATTGGATCAAAGAACAAGTATTTGGAGTATTGTGTTCCGTTTTGGACATCGTGCTATAGGAAGGATGTTGTTAACCTGGAAAGAGTGCAGAGGAGGTTCAGAGATACAATGTGGAATCAGGCCGGTCGGCCCACCGAGTCCATGCCGACCAGCGATCCCTGTACACTAGTTCTATCCTACGCACTAGGAGCAAGTTACAGAAGCGAATTAACCTACAAACCTGCACGTCTTTGGAATGTGGGAGGAATCCGGAGCACCTGGAGAACGTGCAAACTTCGTACAGACAGCACCTGTAGTCAAGATCGAACCGGGTTCTCTAGCGCTGTGAGGCAGCAACTATACTGCTGCACCACTGTGCCGATTGTAAGCTATCATGGTGGAACTTGGCACAGGTGCTTTTTTCAAGTCTGGTGTCAGAGCCTTGGTCCTGGGTGTGTCTGGTACACATTGGTTCACTTTTACCCTGTCATTGGAGGGATGTGTGAAGAGCTTGAGGATTCAGTGTTGACAGAATCTCTCGACTGCTTTGCAATGCCTCAGAGACGTGCAGGGGAGCAGGGGTTAGGCATTGCACTGGTTAAGTCTGTGTATTGGTAATTCAGACTCAGATTTATCACATCGAGCCAGATACACCTTACCAAAGAAATGTTTAATAAAAAACAGAATCAACCAAATAATGATTTTATATTCAGCTGGCCAATGTCAAAAGAAATTCTAACCAACTGCATGAAAAGTTGAAAAAATGTTGGCTTCCAAAAACGAATACCAGGCTATTTATGACTAAGGTTTTCCGACCAGACTTATTCTATGTCTACTCACACTTGAAGCTTTTCTTGCATGAGAGGCCTGGTCAGAATGCGTAGCATTCAATTTAACAAGTGTGTGATGTATTTGCAGAGACTTGAACAACTGAGCTTTACGAAGTCACAGCTAGAATGTGGCAAGTCTGACCTCATCTCTCATTCTACCACGTGTTTCACGCGAAACTAAAACAGGTCAATACACAAAGTTTCACTTCATTTCTGTTTAACCCCAGTGATGTGGAACTTTACTTCGAGTCATCCAGAGTGGAAACAGGCCCTTTGGCCCAACTTGCCCATGTCGACCACCATGCCCCATCTACACTAGTCCAGCCGTGTTTGGCCCAAATCCCTCTAAACCTTCCCTATCCATGTACCATGTACCTAAATGTTTTTTAAACATTGCGATAGTATCTGCCCCTGCAACCTCCTCCGACAGCTCGTTCCACCACTTTGTGTGAAAAAGTTATTCTCATTAAATCATTCCGCCCTCACCTTAAATTTATGTCCTCTGGTTCTCGATTCCCCTACTCAGGGCAAAATACTTTTTTTTGCGTGTATGAATACAAAGAGCTTTTATTCAAACAAACACAAATACAGAGTAGTATCAAAATCAAGACTGCCATTCGCAGTTTACAATCAAACTGTTATCATATTAAAATATTGTCAACTTTATCTACAATACATTCGACCCCTCGCAGCGACTAGCGTTCACGGAAGGCCTCCAGAGTCCCCATGGACACGGTGTGCTCCCTCTCCAGGGACACACAGGCACGGACGTAGGCCCGGAAAAGGGGCAACTCGGGCTGAACCCCCGACTGCCCGCAGCCTGAACCTGCGAATGACCATCTTGGCCAGGCCCAGGAGCAAACTGACAGGGAGACACCCTCCCTCCCGACCCTCCCCTCTGTACCGGATGACCAAAGGTCAAGAGCGTGGGGGGGGGGGGGAGGGGCAAAAGACCATGGGTTTACCCAATCTATTCCTCTCATGATTTTGTACATCTCTACAAGATCACCCCTCATCCTCAAGTCAAGTCAAAAGTCAAACAAACTTTATTGTCATTTAGAAATACATTGATATATGCAGTTCCAAACGAAATTACGTTGCATTTGGCTCCCTGTGCAACACAATAAATTAACCGAAGGATAGGTATGTATGAAAAGGATAAATAGACAATAGTGGCAGCCCATTTACATGGCATTCAGGAGTCTGATGGCTCGTGGGAAGAAGCTGTTGCGGAACCTTGATGTTCTGCTCCTTATGCTGCGGTATCTTTTTCCCGAGGGCAGCAGAGTGAACAGTCCGTGATGGAGATGTGTGGGGTCCTTTATGATACTGCTGGCCTTAGACACACAGCGTTTGGTCGCAATATCCCCGATTGAGGGGAGATAGGTCCCGATGCTTTTTTCGCTGTCCTCACCACTCTCTGCACAGACTTCCAGTCGGAGGCTCTACAGTCCCCAAACCAGACAGAGATACAGCTGGTCAAAATACTCTCTATGGTGCCCCTGTAGAAAGTTGTGAGGATGGGATGGGGGAGATGAGCTCTTCTCATCCGGCGCAGAAAGTGCAACCGCTGCTGCGCTCTCTTAACAGTTGATAAGATGTTAGTCGACCAGGTCAGACTGTTAGTGATCTGCACCCCCAGGAACTTTGTGCTACTGACCACCTCCACATCGCTGTCATTGATGTGAAGTGGTGTGGGACTGTGCCGGGTTTTCCTGAAGTCGACGATAATCTCCTTTGTTTTCTCGACATTCAGGATCAGGTTGTTCGTATTGCACCAGTCCACCAGTTGTTTCACCTCCTCCCTGTAAGCCAGCTCATTGTCGTCCCTGATGAGGCCCACCACTGTTGTGTCATCTGCGTACTTCATGATGTGGTTTGTACTAAACCTGGCACAACAGTCGTGAGTCATCAGGGTGAACAGCAGTGGACTCAGGACACAGCCCTGAGGGGAGCCGGTGCTTAGAGAGATGGTATTGGAGGTGTTATTTCCAACCCTCACAGACTGAGGTCTGTCAGTGAGGAAGTCCAGTAGCCAGTTACACATGGGGGTGCCGAGGCCCAATGGAACCAGTTTGCTTATCAGGTGCTGTGGGATAATGGTGTTGAATGCTGAACTGAAATCCACGAACAGCATTCGCACATAGGTGTTTTTCTCCTCTAAATGTTCCAGGCTCAGATGGAGCACGGAGGATATAGCGTCCTCTGTGGAGCGGTTTGGCCTGTAAGCAAACTGGTATGGGTCGAGTGTGGAGGGGAGTCTGGAGGTGATGTGGTCCCTGACCAGCCTCTCGAAGCACTTCATCATTATGGGGGTGAGTGCTACAGGGCGGTAGTCATTGAGACATTGTATGTTGGATTTTTTTGGCACAGGTATGATGGTGGCAGTCTTGAAACATAATGGGACCACCGCCTGGTTCAGCGAGGTGTTAAATATGTCCGTAAGGACATGTGCCAGCTGATCAGCACATTCCCTGAGCACCCGCCCTGGTATGTTATCAGGGCCTGCCGCCTTTCGCGCGTTCACTCCTTTTAGGGACCTCCGAACATCCACTATGTCAAGACTGAGTGCCTGCGAATCCTCCTGCGCTTCAAGAAATAAAGCCCTAGCATGCTCAACGTCCCCCTGTAGCTCAGTCCCTCGAGTGCTGGCAACATCCTGGTAAATCTTCTCAGAACCTTTTCAAGCTTGACAACATCTTTCCTATAACATGGTGCCCAAAACTGAACACACTACACTAAATGTGTTTTCACCAACGTTTTATATAACTGTAATATGACCTCCCATTTTCTACCTTGAATTCCACTTAATTCTTACATATGCTGGCAGTGTAGAATTAATAGAGGAGATTAAGATGTGAAAACACACACCACCAGATTCAGGGACAGTTTCTTCCCTGCTGTTATCAGGCTACTGAACCATCCTCTCACCAACTAAAGAGTGGTCCGGACCTCCCATCTACCTCATTGGAGACTGTCGGATTATCTTTACTAGGACTTCACTGGACTTTATCTTGCACTAAACGTTATTCCCTTTATCCTGTATCTGTACACTGTGGACGGCTTGATTGTAATCATGTATAGACTTTCCGCTGACTGGATAGCACGCAACAAAACCGTTTTTCACCGTACCTCAGTAAGGTGACAATAAGCTAAACTAAATAGATATTCTGTCCCTCGTGATGGAGATTGAGAAAGAGATTGGAATTAGAGATAGTGGCGGCACAGTGGCGCAACGGTAGAGCCGCTGCCTCATAGTGCCGGACACCCGGTTTAGATCCAAAACCTCGGGCGGGGGGGGGGGGGGGGGGTTGTGTGTGTGTGTGTGTGCGTGCGTGCGTGTGTGTGTGAGTGCGTGTGTGTGTGTGTGTGTGTGTGTGTGTGTGCGCGGAGTTCGCATGTTCTCCCTGTGACCACGTGGATTTTCCTCCGGTTTCCTCCCACATACCAAAGACCAGTGGGTTTGTAGGTTAATTGGCTTCTGTAAATTACCCCCTAGAATGCAGGAAATGGATGGGGAAGTGGGATAACATACAACTAGTGTGAACGGGTGATTGGTGGTCGGCGTGGACTTGGTCGGCTAAAGGGCCTGTGTCCGTGCTCTATCTCTTAACAAAACTAGTCCAAGTGAATAAGAGGGCAGAGTGGAAGTTAATAAGATGTTAGACACCATGGAAACAATCCCGTTGGCATTGTACAGACTATCAATCTCTCATGTAATGTTTAACATCCTATTAATTTCCACCCTGCCCTTATATTCACTTGGTCCTACTCTAACCCTTTCTCGATCTCTCTGTGTCCACCATACTGTACAGACTATTGAAGGACATCTACTACAAACCCACTGACTCCCACAACTACCTTGACTACACCGTTACTGTTAACATATGATGAGCATTTGACGGCCCTGGGCCTCTACTCGCTAGAGTTTAGGAGGATGAGGGTTTCTCTCATTGAAGCTTAGTGAAAGGCCTGGATAGAGTGGACGTGGACAGTATGTTTCCACTAGTGGGAGAGTCTATGACCAGAGGGCATAGCCTAAGAATAAAAGGACATATCTTTAGAATGGAGATAAGGAGGAATTTCTTTAGCCAGAGGGTGGTGAATCTGTGGAAGTCATTGGCACAGACGGTTGTGGATGCCATTATTGGGTATTTTTAAAGCAGAGATTGATAGGTTCTTGATTAGTAAGGGCATCAAAGGTTATAGGGAGAAGACAGGACATACTTAGTTTAGTTTTTTTGTCACATAGAAACATAGATAGAAACATAGAAAATAGGTGCAGGAGTAGGCCATTCGGCCCTTCGAGCCTGCACCGCCATTCAATGTGATCATGGCTGATCATCCAACTCAGTATCCCGTACCTGCCTTCTCTCCATACCCCCTGATCCCTTTAGCCACAAGTGCCACATCTAACGCCCTCTTAAATATAGCCAATGAACTGGCCTCAACTACCTTCTGTGGCAGAGAATTCCAGAGACTCACCACTCTCTGTGTAAAGAGGTACATGTACAGAGGTACATTTAACAAAAAGTATTTTTTGATGGGGTTGAGGGAAACATAGATCACATAATCGAATGGCAGAGTAGATCCGATGGGCTGAATGGCTTCATTCCACTCCAATGGTTGTGGTGCAGAGGTCGAAGGGGCAAAAGTCCGAGACATGACTAGTTCCGAGTGACAAATATTTGCAAGCTCCCTGAAGAATTTCTGTTCTCGAGGGCCAAGCTCAGGCTGACATGGATCAGGCCCAAATGGTCTTTCATCTGACAGATGAAGAATCCTTTTAAAGTCTGGTTCATCTTGGGAGGAAGCCAGATTCAAAAGGTCGAACAGAACCAAGACAGAGTCTTTTAGCACCATGGAGCAGCGTCTAATGCAATGAACTAGGAAGTTAGTGACAGGAGCAAGCTGTTTGCACACTCCAGATTTGGAACGTATCTTATTGACTCCAGCAGCTTTGTCTTGAGTTTGTTATTAAAAGTCCCGACCTTCACTTTGGAAACTTTCCAACTATCGAGTGGGATTAGTAGAAACCAGTGAGGTCTTCTTGTCCTGTGCACTGGGCTCAAATAATTCTAGAGACTGAAGGAAAGTTCACCTTATAGCGAAGCCCTCTAGCAAGAATCAAAGTGCTGGAGGAACCATGTGGGTCAGGCAGCATCCGTGGAGAGAACGGACAGATGACTATTTGGGTCGGGACGCCTATTCAGACTGATGGAGTAGAGGGGAGAAAGCTGGAAAAGAGAGGTAGGAACATGACAAAGTCTGACAAGTGATATGAGGTGAGGGGGAACAAGATACAGCAGATACACACAAATTGCTGGAGTATCTCAGGGGGTGAGGCAGTATCTCTGAGGGAAAAGGATGGGTGACGTTTCGTGTCGGAACCCTGCTTCAGACTGCAGTGACTCAACCCAAAATGTCACCTATCCACGGTCCCCATAGGTGCTGTCTGATCTGCTGAGTTACTCCAGCACTTTGTGTAGTTTTAAGGAACCTCAAATAGTGGTTTACAAAAAAAAATGACACAAAGTGCTGGAATAACTCACAGGCCTGGAAACAAAAATAGGTGAAGTCTTAGAAGGGTCCCGACCCAAAATGTCACTTATCCATGTTCAGCAGAGATGCTGCCTGACCCACTGGGTTATTCTGTAAAACAGCAATTACATCATTCCTCATGGCAGGACCAAACTGTACCGCTGGAGAAGAGTGCCACCAAGTGGCAATGGACAGTTCTGCCCAGTATTGTCCCAGGCCCAGGCACTCGGGGACATTAACACTGGAGACTACATGTTGGTGTGGTGATGTTCAAATCTAGAGCAGTCATGGTTCCTCTGGGCTTGTGACCTGGATAAGTGGAGAGGATGATGGGATGAGAATTGGGGAAAGCACCTGTTAAAATGAGGCCATGGCCCTTGCGTGGACAAACTCAAGACCCAGTGGTCGTGGCTTCAGGGAGAGCTCGCTGAGCTGGTTCCCCACAGCCGAATGAAAGAACAGGCGGGCGAGGGACTAGGCTGGGAGGAGAGGAGAGGGAACCGGGGTCCGGCCTACTGCGTCCTCAAAGTCGGCTGCAGGAGGCACCCCCGGAGAGCAACGATGGACGGGCGAGTACCTGGGTGTGCATGTTCAAGAAGATCTTCCTGGACCCAGCACACTGATGCAATTATAAAGATAGCACATCTACCTCCTGAGAAGATTATGGAGAATCGGTCTATCAGAGAGGATTCTCTTGAACTTCTACCGGTGTACAGTGGAGAGCATAGCGGCCTGGTTCGACAACTTGAACGCCCAGAAACGCCCAAGAAGACTGCAAAAAGTTGTGAACACTGTCCAGTCCATCACCGACTCTGACCTCCCCACCATCGAAGGGATTTACCATAGTCACTGCCTCAGAAATACTGCTAGCATCATCAGAGACCCACACCACCCTGGCCACACACTCATTTCACCTCTGCCATCAGAAAGAAGGTGCAGGAGCCTGAAAACTATAACATCCAGCTTCAGAAACAGCTTCTTCCCTACCGCAATTAGGCTATTAAACACGACAGCCTCAAATAAACTCTGAACTACATCAATTATTATTGCATTATTATTGTTTGTTTGTTTTTTATGTGCGTGTGCGTGCGTGTGTGTGTACACACACTGAACTTCCAGTCTCATTTATCATATTGTTTACAGTGTACTATGTTTACATATTCTATTGCGCTGCTGGAAATAAGAATTTCATTGTTCTATCTACAAATACTACAATAAAACACTTGTGTGTAGGAAAGAACACGGTGGCACAGCAGTAGAGTAGCTGCCTCACAGCAAAATGCAGCGCCAGAGACTCGGGTTCGATCCCGACAACGGGTGCTCTCTGTATGGAGTTTGTACGTTCTCCCCGTGACTTGCGTGGGTTTTCTCCGAGATCTTCGGTTTCCGCCCTCACTCTAAAGACGTACAGGTTTGTAGGTTAATTGGCTTGATTAATTGGCTTGAAAAATATATAAAATTGGCCAAGTTGGCGATATGCAGAGCACCGCCATACCGACTACAAAATTCAGAAGGTTCAGAACTGTAGATGCTGGTTTAAATCGAAGGTAAACACAAATTGCTGGAGTAACTCAGTGAGACAGGCAGCATCTCTGGAGAGGAGGAATGGGTGATGTTTCGGGTCGAGACCCTTGACTGGAAGAGAGCGACGTAGGAAATTATACAGGGGTAATTAGTGGAGGACATCAGTAAATGGAGAATTAGGTAGGGCAAAAGTAAATAGGGAATATGGGGAGGGTAACAACAAATGGGGGAATTAGAGCAGTAATATTGGTGAATTAGAGCAATAGTAAATGGACAAAGGACAAAGGACAAAGGACATATATGTGTGGGGACAACATGGTGGAATTGTAAATAGTGGA
This sequence comes from Raja brachyura, assembly GCA_963514005.1. The sequence goes on along the minus strand of OY740791.1, from coordinate 43,285,723 downwards.
ATTATAGAGCAATAATAAATGGGGGAAAATAGGGGATGGCAACAGTAAATGGCAAGGTTGTACAGAAATTGAGATAAGGTTCAGGTTTAGGTATATTCCTGTCACGTGTATTCAGGTACCACCGGGTGGCGCCACACCAACAATCTGTCTCGTCTCTTCTCTGTTTTTATTATTTTAAGTAGTCTTAAATGTATGATTCAAGGTTTCTTGGTATGTTTTATGTGGGGGGGTGGGGGATCGGGGGAAACTTTTTTTAGCCACTTAACTCGACAGAGATAAATTTTTCTCTGTGTCGCATCTCCGTCCCCAACCTGCGGCCTACAACATGGCGTGGTGCGGCCTTTCCTGGAGACCATCCCGGAGCTTTAAGCCGCGGGCACGGGCTTTAACATCACGGAGCGGGCGATCCTTTGCCGAGGATCGCCAGCTAAAGTGCTCTGACCGCGGGGGACTTTAACACCGTGAAGCTGTGGTCTCCGGTAAGAGGAGGCCAACTCTGGAGCTCCATGCAGCGGAGTGTTCCGATCCGTCCCGATGCCGGAGTTTCGATCATCCCGACGTGAGAGCCTGGTCCTCGGACAGTCAGCAGCGGCAAACTGCAGAGGGTTCAAAGGCCCCGACCACGGGTGAACAAAGGATGAAGATGGCTGCCTTCCATCGCAGTGAGGAATGACGATTACACTGTGGTGGATGTTTATGTTCAATTTTATTTCATGTGGCTGTGTGTATTGTTGCTTTTCACTTAGTATGGCCGTATAGTTACTCGAATTTCACTGTACCTTAATTGGTTAAGTGACAATAAACGCAAACTTGAACTTGGGGTACAGTGAAAAGCTTTGATTTGCATGCTGTTCAATCAGATCAGATAATATTATACCTTCTGCTGGATGGGAGAGGGGAGAAGAAAGAATGACCGGGGTAGGACAACTCTTTGATTATTTTTTCATTTGGTTGCTGATTAGGTTTACCAGCATGTAGAAAAAAGAACTGCAGTTGCTGGTTTATACCAAAGATAGAGACAAAGTGCTGGAATAACTCTGGGTCAGGCAGCATCAGGACCATTCTTCAGACTGAAAGTAGGACGGAGAAGAGCTGGAGGCTAGGATTGGAGGGTATTAGCGACGAGGTTGGACAGACATGGATTGTTTTCTCTGGAGTGTCGCAGGTTAAGGGGAGACCTGATAGAAGGATGTAACATTAGGAGAGCCATAGTTAGGGTAGACAATCAGAACCTTTTTACCAGAGTAGAAATGTCAAAGACTAGAGGGTACAGCTTTAAGGTGTGGGGCAGTTTAAAGGAGAATGTTTTTTACATGGAGAGTGGCGGGTGCCTGGAACGCACAGCTAGGGGTGGTGGTGGAGGCAGATACAATAGTGGTGTTTAAGGATTTTGGATAGGCACATGGATATGCAAGGAATTGAAGGATATGGATCATGTGCAGGCAGATAAAAAATTGACTTGTCATCATGTTCAGCACAGGCACTGTGGGCCAAGGGGCCTGTTCCTGCACGGTTCTGTATTCTATGTCCTACATACAGGTCCACCATCAGTTTTCCGGCAACTGGTGATCCGAAGCCTTCTTTAATCCAGACAAAATTATGTTCAAGTTCAAGTGAGTTTATTGTCATGTGTCCCTGATAGGACAATGAAATTCTTGCTTTGCATCAGCACACAGAACATAGAAGGCATTTACTACAAAACAGATCAGTGTGTCCATATATCATTATATAAATATATACACACATGAATAAATAAACTAATAAAGTGCAAATAACAGATAATGGGTTATCAGAGTTTTGTCTGAGCCAGGTTTAATAGCCTGATGGCTGTGGGGAAGTAGCTATTCCTGAACCTGGTCATTGCAGTCTTCAGGCTCCTGTACCTTCTACCTGAAGGTAGCAGGGAGATAAGTGTGTGGCCAGGATGGTGAGGGTCTTTGATGATACTGCCAGCTTTTTTGAGGCAGCAACTGCGGTAAATCCCCTCGATGGAAGGAAGGTCAAAGTCGATGATGGACTGGGCAGTTTTTACTACTTTTTGTAGTCTTTTCCTCTCTAGGGCGTTCAAGTTGTCGAACCAAGCCACGATGCAACCGGTCAGCAAGCTCTCTACTGTGCACCTGTAGACGTTAGAGAGAGTCCTCCTTGACAAACTGACTCTCCGTAATCTTCTCAGGAATTAGAGGCGCTGGTGAGCTTTCTTGATAATTGCATCAGTGTTCTTGGACCAGGAGAGATCTTCAGAAATGTACACGCCCAGGAATTTGAAGCTCTTGACCCTTTCAACCATCGACCCGTTGATCTAAATGGGACTGTGGGGTCCCCATCCTATTCCTTCCAAAGTTCACAATCAGTTCCTTGGTTTTGCTGGTGTTGAGGGCCAGGTTATTATAAGAGTGCACTTGAAGTCCCTCCTCCGAAAGTCTCCCTGAAAATGTGACACCTAGGCCGGATTGAATCTGACACCCCCCTCCCCCCTCCAAGCCCTCTGGAATTCCAGCCCAGCTGGCAGATCCATTCCCATAGCCAATCTCCGAGGCCGACTTTGTGGTATCTCGGCTCCCTCGTTCCGATACCGTTGGATGCCACTTTGAAGCTGCGACCTCTGTTGGTCCGGTAAAACAGATCATCCAGCAGGAAAATCGGCGGTGAAATTGTTGTTGGCAAGTTGGCTCTTGTGTTCTCTGTACTACAACTGAGAGTAGAGACTAGTTCACCACACTGAATCTGACACTATGCATACCTGAATTCGGATGAGAACAGAACCGAGGCAGTTACAATAGCAGTATTTAAAGGATATCTTTCCAAAAATAATCTTTATTCATGATAAAAAATGGATATGAGCATGAGTAAAAACTCCACGCATTCTCAGTGTCTACACATCCAATAGTGTCATACTCAGTGGTGTTTGCATGTATCTTTACACAAAGCATCCTTGCCACTCATGTGGTTTCCCTTGTTTGAGGGGTGTCCCTCAATGTACAGCAGCTGCAGAACCCTAGACTGTGATCCATCATACATACCATGCTTCAACTAGGAGGTTTGATTCAGATTCTCAGAAGTGAAAGGGGTTTCAAAGAAAATATTTTTGTTGGATGGAAACCTTGTCCATTGTGTGATACACCTTCCACTCTCCCCGATTTAGTCAATGCTGGTTTATTTTGCCATCTGTCATTTTACAAATCTGTATGGGGAACTTAAAGGTATCCATTCCTGCAGTAGGGGATAGACACAAAATGCTGGAGCAACTCAGCGGTTACCAGGCCATGAGTAAAGTATGAATCCTGGGACTTATGTGGCAGAATAAAGTGCTTTCAGATGTTCTCACATCACGTTAAAGCACTTAGCGCACAATTATCTATTTTTAAACTCGTGACGTTAGTAATTTTTGTAGGCCAACGAAAACAAGTCATCCTTCCTTGCGAGCACTAAAGCAATCTTTACACTCCCCGTCTTGGTATGTGGCAGCGATCTTTACAAAAACTGGCATTAAAAATCGTACTGTTACCAAAGTAAAACATTCTAAATGACTTCACTGAAGCAGCACCAATTATCGTAGGAGATGCAAGAAAGTGCAGATGCTGGTAAACAGGCGGATCCTGACCCAAAATGTCACGTCCTTTCTACGACAGATGCTGCTTGAATTAATTAGTTGCTCTGGTGCTTTGTTAGTTGCTAATAATTAGGGGCATTTTCTTTAGTATAATACTCAACAAGGCCACCAGCATAATCAAAGACAAGTCTCACCCCAGTCACTCCCTCTCTCACCTCCATATTCAGGGGCAGATTCTTCCCATCTATCTCATTGGAGACCTTCAGACTATCTCTTATTGGACTTTATTTTACACTAAACATGATTCTTTTATTCTATATCAATCTATGTGTACTGTGGACGACTTAATTGTAATCATGTTGAGTGTATAGCACGCGACAAAAAAGCTTTTCACTGTACCTCGGAACACATGACAATAAACTAAACTAAACTACAGATTGTCAAGAGTGCTTAATTTTCATATGTAGCAACAACAGAACAATGAAATTAAAATCAGTCATACAGCACAGAAACAGGCCCTTCGGCCCAACTTTCCCATGCCGAACAAGATGCCCCATCTCCACTCCCGCCTGCTCACGTTTGCCCCATATCCCTCAAAGTACTGGAAGAACAAAAACAAAGTACTGGAGGAAACTCAGTGGGTTTGGCAATATCTGGGGCAGTGCTTCCACACTTCAAACATTTTTTTCCTGAAATAGAATCCCAAATTTCCTGGAATTTGATGGTATTTCCTGAAATTTTCAAAAATGCTTCCTGTGTGCTATTTGTTGTTTTTTCTTGGCGGGCACACGTTAACAACACAAGGAAGAACAAGGCAAAACAGATCTATGTAACTACACTGTATCTGCCTGCTTCCGTTACTCACTTGTAATGTTATGTAAGGCAGCTTAAGTTGCCTCCAACAACTTTTGTTCTTTGTTTTTTCAACCTGCACTCATGTGTCTCAGTCCCTGCTCTCTCTCTCTCCCTCCCTCCCTTCGTCTCCCTCCCTCTCTCCCTCCCTTTCTCCCTCTTTCTCTCCCTGCCTCCCTCTCTCCTTCCTTTTTACTCCCTCCCTCTATTATTCCCTCCTTCCCTCCCTCCCTCCTTCTCCCTCTCCTCTCCATCATCTCCCTCTCTCCCGAGATTATTTAATTCCCTAAAATTACCCGAAGACAACCAGAATTTGCTGAATTTGGGGTAATTTCCTTCAAAGTGGAAACACTGATCTGTGGAGGGC